>LAPY01001146.1:0-15196 GCA_000970635.1 Eragrostis tef
GACAAGGTAATGGCTCCACCAATGGCATACAAACTCATATGAGATCGAGTTAAAAAAAAAACTCACATGTGATCGAGAGACGTTCGGTAGATAGCACTGGAGAAGATTCGGTGCCACCTTGGACCTTGGTCATTCAGTGATGGTAAACTGCTAGGTGGACCAAGCTCAACTACTGACGTATTCACAATTCTTCTTCTTCTTTTCTTTTTGACTGAAGATGACCCATTCTAATATAAAATGGTTCTTCAAATCAGTAACTGATTCTTGTTTTTAGCTCGAGAAATGTACTTTCCCTATGCAACAAATGGGAAGAAGCTCATTGGAGAAGCATTGTATCCTCTTATCCATTTTTGTTTCATTTTAAAAACATCTGATCCTCCTGTTTAAACCACACTTAACCATATGCCAAGCTTGCTAGTATATTTTAGTTTGGTTCCATTTTGTTTACTTGCAACTTTTTTTTACCTGAAAGTAATTGACGCCCCTAGATCGAAAAAAGAGAGCAACTGACGCATGATCTCTAGATTGTGGAGTCTACGCTTGGTTGATTGAGGGGAAGTTTACATCATTAAATAGTCAATGAAATGTTATGCTCTTATTTGCATGCGTGTACCAAAAAATATCATTTACATTGTGTTTTTTTCCTTCACGATTTCAGTGTCAAGCTTCCTTCTTTATGCAGTCGTGTCCTGAATTTATATAGGGGCCACTTTTTTTTGTTTTTTTATGTAAGTTGGATCTTTTTTTTTGTGAGTGGTTACATCATCATGAATTCAATGATAAACGATTTGTGATTGGCGTTTTCAGTATAAGTTTATTTTGTCTTTATACTTGGCTTCATGTCATACAGCGTGCAACTTCTGTTGTTTCTCATGTTGGAATTTTATTCTTCTAATTCCGACAAGGGAAGTTGCTGAACTTTTATGGTAAGCCTCCAAACTCTCCAACCACAAGTCTAGCGTAGGTCTAAATCTCATCTAACCGCAGTATAGTCTTAGGTTCATCACAGGTCGTGAGAAAGTTGACACTGCCAGGCCGAATGAGGCCTGAAAGGCTGAAATGATTTAGCTGGGTCCACTCTTAACCTTTCCTGTCAGCCTAGGGTCAATTCTTTGACAGTCTACATCCACCATTCATCAAGATAATCATGCATGCATTCTCCTTTAATATTTCTTCCTTACCCTGCAGTGGTCTTATCCATTTGACATAGTTAGAACTGAAACATACTTTTTCACCATCACCTTTTTTTTAAAAAAGAAATGATTATAGTCGTTGACCAGAGTAGTATTTTTATGATAACCCAAAATTTATGAATGTACGTTACTCTCCGTTGTTGCATGCATAGTTACTTTTGACCTTTTGGCACACAATCCTATACAGCATACGTATATTCGCATCAGCGCATGCAGCGTGCCAAGCATGAAATTCTCTCGCTGTGTTCCATACAGGCGATCAGACTGTACGAACGGTGGATTTTGTGCATGCATTTCGTTAGCCGCGTAAGCGTATTAATGGAGTACTACATCGCGAGCGAACTGGGGTCCTTGGAGCGGAATATGCTGTGATGTCACGAAATTGTGATAACAAAGCAAAAGTTGCTCATAATTTCCCTATCACAAGGATGGTGGTATCAAATCTAGAGATCCCATCCATGAGGAAAACTGCCAATTTATATCTGTGCCTCTGTCTAATTATTGAACACGCATCCTGCCCCTCCCTTTGATTCTCTCTCACAAGTTGCGTACCGCTTTTCTTCTTTTGCAGCCCCTACTCTCCTTATCTACCTTGGCGAGGGGCTAATAAGCGGCCCATCTCACAGATCGACACACAAACAAACACGCTTCTCCTGCTTCTCTTGCAAGCCGTAAGCAATAGTCGCCTACCACCATGGTGGGCATGAGAGGTGCTTACGGTGGCAGTTACGACAATGGCAATGACAACCGGCCGCCCCGAGGCGCGGCGGCGCCGGCGCCGGAGGAGATACCGGGGATGGAGGTGCACAAGGTGTTGCCGCCGCCGCCGCAGAGCACGGCGAGCAAGTTGAAGGCGAGGGTGAAGGAGACGCTGTTCCCCGACGATCCGTTCCGGGGGTTCAAGGGGCATCCGCTGGGGGTGCAGTGGCTCATGGCGGTCAAGTACCTGTTCCCCATCCTCGACTGGCTGCCGAGCTACTCCTTCTCCCTCTTCAAGTCCGACCTCATCGCCGGCCTCACCATTGCCAGCCTCGCCATACCTCAGGCATGCACCCATCCCATCAATACGCCTTTCTTTTTCTTCGTTTCGTTTTGGTTTTCCAGATCTCTCTTCGTTTTCACATGGTGCCGATTTTTTTTGGTTGACGAGTATACACGAAAATATCCCGGTGTCGATCTTCGAGTTCGTACTCTTATTGATGATGATTTCGTCTGCATTTTTTGTTTCGACTTGAATGATTCCCTTTTATGTGTGCGTACGCGTAGTTGGTCAAACCTCTGCTTCTGTTTCACACACTGGATGACTAGGTGAACTGTATTACTGCATAATTTTTTGTATTTGTGTATGCATTTTAGGATGCATTTCACACCATCAAACTTTCAGGCGAACCGCCTATTATTAAACTTTCGTCTGCATTTTTGTTTCGACTTGAATGATTTCCTTTTATGTGTACGCCTACTTGGTCAAACCTCTGCGTCTGTTTCACACACTGATGAACTGTACCTACTCATGCATAAGTTTCTGTATTTGTCTAAGCATTTTTAGAATGCATTTCACCACCACCAAACTTTCTGACGAACCGCCTACTATTAAAGTCTTACTATATTCAGTCGCAAAAAAAAGTCTTACTATATTAATTCCTGCATGTACTAATTCTTGTGTACAGGGGATTAGCTACGCGAAGCTGGCAAGCCTGCCTCCCATAATCGGCTTGTGTACGTATACTTCTCCCTGATAATTTCTGTTTTGCAAAGCTTCAGCACCTGATACGATCGATCGATGCACATATGTAGATTCGAGCTTCGTGCCGCCGATGGTGTACGCGGTGCTGGGGAGCTCGCGGGACCTGGCGGTGGGCCCGGTGTCGATCGCGTCGCTGATCATGGGGTCCATGCTGCGCCAGGCCGTGAGCCCCTCCGCCGAGCCGATGCTGTTCCTGCAGCTCGCCTTCACCTCCACGCTCTTCGCCGGCGTCGTGCAGGCCTCCCTCGGCATCCTCAGGTAAAAAAAGCTTCGTTTCCGCCACGCACGCATGCATGCATGCACCTGATGAGACAAAGGAGAGGAGACCATGCATTGACTTCACCATTGACTCCGCTGCAGGCTGGGGTTCATCATTGACTTTTTGTCCAAGGCGACGCTGGTGGGGTTCATGGCCGGCGCGGCGATCATCGTGTCGCTGCAGCAGCTCAAGGCGCTGCTGGGCATCGTCCACTTCACCACAGAGATGGGGATCGTCCCAGTCATGGCCTCCGTCTTCCACCACACCAACGAGTGGTCGTGGCCAACCATCCTCATGGGGGCCTGCTTCCTCGTCTTCCTGCTCGCGGCGAGACATGTGGTACGTATACTACGTATTTACAACAAACATGCACACGCCCGCCTGGCATATACTATACGGTCTCTTCTTCTTCGTCTTCGTCTTCCTCCCTCTTGTCGCCTACCGTTGACTGCTGTCGTTTTCTGATACGCGTACGTGGCGCTGCTAGTTGCCGTTGAAACATCACCACAAGTAGCGTTCTCGCGTTTGCTTTTCTGCTCCTCTACTTTGTCCGTAGTACGTACGTAGTTGCGTGCGTCGTACTAGCCAGCCTTGTCGTGCACCGTTAGCTTCAGCCTGCACGTATAGCTCCTCATCACCCACGGTGCGGCAGAGGAAGATTCCAGGGACGATGTAGCTAGGTCTGGCGAAGTCGTGGATGAAATGATCACTGTACGTTGATCGGACCATCCATGGAAGGATCTGTGTGTCTTTCTTCAGCTTTGCCCCACGGAATCTTGTAGCTGGACCCGCTCGGCGGTGCCCTGCTATCAGCGGCAACATGCATACAGAACGAGCGAAGGGTCTTGTGTAAATGGACCGCTAGAAACCATTTGGATTTTGGACCACAGAAAGTTGTATCAATGGACCCAAAGTTGCTACGTACTGAACTTCGGAAACTACAAGTATTCTGACATCAGCCTTCGTATATATGCAATAGTCAACGCGTAGGTCTGCATAAATATATACTGGACAATAGACGGCACTGTGTAGATATATAGATGTCAAGAACCTTGCATTCCTTAAATCAAATTATTTCTTGAGCTGCGTGACACTTAATCAACTGAACTTGCTTTGCCGATATGATGATGATGGAGCCCAGTTGCCCACAGACAGCAGAATCTAGTATTAGGTACTGTCAGGTTTTAGGCAGGAAGGGATGCCAATGGGTCGGGTTCGGGTTGGGTGGAGCAAAAACACACCCAACAAGAAAAAGTGTTTCGGGTGAAAAATGACACTCATACCCACACCCATGGTGAAATTTGTCACCTACACCCACACCCATCGGGTTTCGGGTGGGTCTCGGGTGCCCATTGGGTTTACGATTACTTAGACTATCAACTATATTTGAGAAATAAAAAATCACTTTAACAATTTTTTTGCCTCGGTTCATATTCAATTAGTATGTTATCATTTGTGTGCATAATCGGTCTTAAAAAGAAGTGAGCAAACATATTGTCGATCTACAAATTGGTGACAGACATTGAGTTGTTTAGAGGAAAATATGAAATTAGGCCGATTTCGGGTGCCCATCGGGTCACCTTTGGGTGATAAATGAAACTCACACCCACACCCATTTTTTTCGGGTCAGGTGTGGGTGAGACCCATGGGTGAAAAATCACACCCACGCCCACACCCATCGGGTCGGAACCCATCGGGTGCCTACCCCATGAGTGAAATTGTCATCCCTGAGCCTCCAAAAAACAAAGAAACAATGCAACGACTGCTCTGTCCTTGCTAGGGGCTACTGTTGTGCCTCTCAAGGCCACATTGATTTTGATTCCAATAGAAGTATACTCATAGCAGCAAATCACTTCCCCTCCATCCTACATAGTCTGATCTCTGTTCTGCACCAGGCGCCTGGCTAAACTGAGTATTTGAATGACCAAATATCTGAGTAACACCTTCAGGACAAAATTTTACTTGCAACGCTTGCTGTGAGCCAGAATTTAGTACTAGCTAATGCTGATGCAAAGTGCAAACTTGAGAGGATGCATAAGTATGCAGTAGATGCCTGTTTCAGTCATTGGATGTTTCTGAAGCTTGTTAGGTCGTTGATGTGTGAGAGAAAACATTTTGATGCATTTTATTTAGCATTATTGCTTTAAATTTTTTGCAGTAGTACACATTCATATCTTTCTGCCCGTCTATGCAGAGCTTGAGATGGCCAAGACTTTTCTGGGTTTCAGCATGCGCGCCCTTGGCATCGGTCATCATCTCGACCCTGGCTGTTTTCCTGTTCAAAGCTCAGAATCATGGGATTAGCATTGTAAGGACTAACAACATTGAAAATTATTTCAGATTTTGTAATTTTATTTGCAACAAGGTGATAATCAAGACATTTCTGAATCTTCTGACCGCAGATTGGGCAGCTCAAGTGTGGACTGAACCGCCCCTCATGGGACAAACTACTATTTGACAGCACATATTTAGGACTCACCATGAAGACTGGCCTTGTCACCGGAATTATCTCCCTTACGGTATGATTTATCATCAATATTTCATTTCTTGGCATTAAGCTTGCATCTGTGTTTGATGCTTGATATGTGAAGGAAAATATTTACCGTGAATCTGTTTGCTCTGGAGTTTAGCACTGTTTCTTCCAAGTACGATTGGCTCACTGCTAACTTCACTATGTCAGGAAGGAATAGCAGTTGGTAGAACATTTGCTTCACTCAAGGACTACCAGGTAGATGGCAACAAAGAAATGATGGCCATAGGGCTGATGAACGTTGTGGGTTCATGCACATCCTGCTATGTAACAACAGGTACAGTTTTTGGACCCCAAACAATGTAATGCAAACCTTGGCTCATATTACTCGTAAAGGTTGATCTCTAGCTTCCTCTTCTTATTCATCAGGAGCGTTCTCCCGCTCAGCTGTAAACCACAATGCCGGCTGCAAGACTGCCATGTCCAATGTGATCATGGCACTTACTGTGATGGTCACGCTGCTGTTCCTCATGCCATTGTTCGTGTACACACCGAATGTTGTCCTTGGAGCAATTATAATAGCTGCGGTTATTGGCCTAATAGATATCCCTGCTGTATACCACATCTGGAAGATGGACAAGATGGATTTTCTCGTGTGTGTCTGTGCATTTGCGGGCGTCATCTTCATTTCAGTCCAAGAAGGCCTTGCAATAGCGGTAACCAACACAATGTTATTTCAATTTTTCAATACCAATTTTCCTTCATTATTGCCGTTTTACTTTTTATATTAGTTAATTTGATTTTAAATTTGCAGGTTGGTATATCTGTATTTAGGGTGTTGTTGCAAATCACAAGGCCCAAGATGATGATTCAAGGGAACATAAAGGGAACCGATATTTATCGAAACCTCAACCAGTACAAGGAGGCTCAAAGAATTCCTGGATTCTTAATCCTGGCAATTGAAGCACCAATAAACTTTGCTAACAGCAACTATCTGAATGAAAGGTAAAAGCAACTTCTTGGCGGATTCATCCCATTAGAGTCCTTTATGGTTTCTAGCATACAGTTTGCATGGTAATACGAGAACAAAGCTGGTAAATATTTGTGTAATCTTTCCATTTTGCAGGATTAAAAGATGGATAGAGGAAGAAAGTTCAGCAACAGAGCTCCGTTTCATAATCTTGGACCTGTCAGGTTTGTGACTGTGACAAAAAAATCATTTTCTTTAAACGTCGTGAAATTGTCCTTTGAAAATAATATATTACTACACATCATCTTCATGCGGTTATGTATTAGCTTGACATAAATTAAGTTTTGTATTTTCCATCGAGGAAATGTAATCCCGTAACTGGAACCCGCCTGGGAGCAGCAACATTTCGCAATAGCATGTTAAAAAATGTTCCATGAAACCAAGTTGCGAGGGCTGGGTAAAGTTAGGTTTCAAAATTTTGATTTCTCGCCTGTGCCTGAAGACGATTAAATTGTGAGGTTGTATTAGAAATACCATGTTCAAGCCATTTCTGCTGTCTGTCTAGGGAAATTCTGCTGTTTTTTTTTATGGACTGAAATAGGAGGGGAGACCCTTACAGATTTTTTTAAAAAAAATACATGCACAATTGTACAAAATAATGAAGAAATAAAGAATTACAAGATTTCTGCTGTTTTCTAACAAGTTTAGTACTTTTTTACTATCACTAACATATGGGAGATACTTAATACCTCAGCTGTTCCTGCAATTGACACAAGTGGTGTAGCATTCCTCATTGACATAAAGAAATCAATAGAGAAGCATGGCATGGAGGTAACTTATCAGATATGAGAAAGCTCCTTTTTTTCACGTTATGAAAGCATGCTTTTGTGGCATTTTAACTCTTTATACCTTGCAGCTTGTGCTTGTGAATCCAACCGGAGAGGTCATGGAGAAAATACAGAGAGCGAAGGGGGCCCACAGCCATTTCAGCCAAGATGTCATCGCCTTAGAGTGAATTACATATTTGCCATTGTGTTCATCCCAGTTGCACTGCTAAAATTTTCGGTGCAAGATTTCTGTTACAGATCGAAAGTGCTCCGACAAAGAAGTTTCAGTATGTCACAGCTATGTTTGTATTACTTCACAATTTTCAGATGCAAGCATCGGAATGTGAAGTATTGGGAATATGTGCATTCCTGGGTACCCATCGCCTATAAAATTTTTTTACTGCAGTGTTGCTTGACATTTTTTTTGATTGGGAGAGAAGGGGGGGGGGGGGGGGGGGGAATTAATATTGAGGCCCCCTTAATGGCCCAGTATAGATTACAAATTTTGACAACACCATAAGCAAAAGTTTTGAGCTACAAGGGGGAGAATAGAACATCATCGTCGCGCGGCAGGCGACATCACCACAGCTTGGCTTCCTCTCGACAAGTGGTGAGCAGACGGCGGAGCGACGGAGTTTCACCTCGGAATACAACTTCATTGCGAGGTGCTTGACTTTTAAACAGTAGGCGTTACATTATAACCAAATGCGTTAACAACTGCTTATTGGTTCTATGAGGCTATACCTCGTGTAATCGTGTTTCCTCATTGATACCCGCTTGTGCAATACGACACTCAAGACTGCTAAAATAACTTGTACAATGCATAAAAGAAGATTCATCTTGGAAATTCAGAAGATTGTATGAACTCTTTCTCCAAGCTGTACTGTCTTGTTCCTTCTCCACTTTTGCTTCCCTTGTACATCTGATTGTTTGGAGCATTTTGTGTTGTCCTGGTAATTTTAGGACTAACCTTTGAGCCTTGCACATCTTCAAGTGTTGTCTCCACCTGCCTCATTGTAGGTCTTTCTTCACCTTTTAAGCTTAAGCACGCTTCAGCGAGCCTTGCAACCACCTCAGCTTCTTCTGTCCCTCCCTCCTCAGCAATCTGTGGATCCAAAATATCTGACAAGTGATTGTCTCTTAACAGTGACACGAAGTATGATGCTAGGCTTGTGACTTCTGATGAATGAGATGGGAAAATTGGTTTAACCCTTGTTAAAAGTTCTGCTAAGATGACACCAAAGCTGTAAACATCGCTTTTCTCCGTGAGTCGACTAGTGTAGTAGTATTCAGGATCAAGGTAACCATGAGTTCCTTGGATGGCTGTAATTATCCCTGTCTCATCTATTGAAATTGACCTGGACGCTCCAAAATCCGACACCTTGGCTGTTAAAGTATCGGTGAGTAGTATATTTGCACATTTGATATCTCTATGGAACACGGATATGGAAGCAGCAGAGTGGAGATACGCAATGGCCCTTGCAGTTTCCAAAGAAATCCTCAATCTATCTTGCCATGAGAGAGGGTTTTCGCTTTGTTCATGAACATGGTGTGCCAGGGTTCCATTTGATATAAACTCAAAAACTAGTAAAGGAACTTCTGTCTCAAGACAACAACCAAAGAGTTTCACCACATTTCTGTGGTTGGTTTGATAAAGTATGACAACCTCATTTATAAACTCATCGATCTCTTTCTGAACAATAATTTTGGACTTCTTGATGGCCACAACACGTTGATCAGCCAGGATTCCTTTGTAGACTGTGCCATGGCCTCCACCACCAAGGATGCGATTTTGGTCAAATTTGTTGGTTGCTTGCTCTAGTTCTTCAAAGCTAAAAATCTTCATCCTTTCAGCTATATCTTTATTTGAAGATATCAACTGTTGGAGAAGCAATCCATGGTTTCGCTTGAAAAACATTTGCCTCTGTTTCTTGGCTCTTCGTCGCTTGAATTTGTTAGTGATTTTGGCAACTCCCAAAAGTGAAAACAGTAGGCCAAAAGCAGCACCGATTGTTATTGCCGTTATTAATTCTGCAGAAAATACAAAAGATGTGGCATCCCATTCAATTTTCAAATGTACTATGGCAAAGACTTTCTTGAAATATTTGTTAAAACCGTCATTTTTCATTTGTTATGTTCTCCTGCACATAATTTACTGCTGAAATTGTCAAACTTTACAGTAGGGAAAGCCCGTAGTGTGGTAAATACATTAAGAATAAACTCGAGATCATAGCTGTTCAAAGAACCAGCAAAACAATTTACCTACCTACCTAAGAAGAAAAAAAAAGAGAAGGTTTACATGCGGCTGTCCAGCCAGCCTGTAATTTGCTGCCTAAGTGAGGTATTGACTATATACAAGTGTATCTTAACCGTATCTATGAAGTAGTATTTCCAAGTGTTAAAAGAAACTTAATATATTCTCATATATGAAGGAAAACCGCATATGAAGGAAAACCTTATATTGGTCTCAAAAAAAAGGAAGGAAAACCGCATTTGAAGAAAACTCTGTTTTGTACCTGGAAGCTTGCTGGTGCGTTTCTTTGATGAACATTGGTATTTCCCTGGCAAATTGATGCAGGTTCCATCGCATGGGTAAATATCTGGATATTGGCACTCGTCGATGTCTGAGGACAGATAATAGAAATGTCAAAAGTAGAAAGATTTCCCACAGCAACAACAAAATTGTTATTCACATCTATGAGTGTGCTTAGCTGACATGTGAGCTGAAGCCTTAAAACATCAAATAGAATATCTTGCCTAGAACCATGATCGACAACTTAAAACGAGCGGCGTAGAAAAGACTGAAGACTCAAAATAATCCGATCAAAAGAAAAGAAGAGTTTTCCCTCAAAAAAGAGAGAGAATTTCAGAGAAGAAGAAGAGAGGCGTCTTCTACCTTGGCAGCCATCATTGACGTATGGATTGCCCTCGTATCCTTGAGAACAGTTGCATCGTCGGCGATCGTAATTTCCATCGAGAGTAAAGGAAAAACTATTTGAGCTAAGGCATCTAAAGTCAGAAGAGTTGGGTTCTATGGGAGAGTGTAAACAAGCTCCCGTCGCTGATTAGATCCAACGACCACTCAAGCACCGTTGGGACCCTCTGTTTCACGAACAAGTTGCTGAATTGGCTGAAGTTGGTGATCATTTCGACCTCATTTCTGCTGAACCAGTCCTGATCAACTATGAAAGCGGCTGCGCCACTGGGAGACCCGGATGTGTTTGAATAATCCATTTGCGTGACCAGCTTCTGAACCTGGATACCGTACATAGGGAGCCCCCCCCCCCACCCCCACGATGAACATGGACGTGCGGCAGCAGCCAACGCCCGAGCACGAGGGGATGTGGAAGGTCTGGTGTGGCGAACACACAGCGGCGCAGACACTGGCGAACATCTGGTACGCGAGCGTGTTATCGGGGAGGAGCTGCGCGACCACGTTGCAGCCGAAGGCCACGAATGAGTTCCGCGCGTTTGACACCATGAAGGGCACCGTGGCCGCAGCTGGGACGGACCATGAGCCGTTGAACTCGGGAGAGTGTGTTGAGTGTAAACCACTGCTCTGGATCCGCACCGTGCCGTCTGGCAAGGAGATGTCGAGCACTTCCACGCCGTCGCCCAAGAACAACTTGGGCGGGTGCTGCGTCCCGTCGCAGGTGAGGTTGAAGCCCTGGTGAAAGCAGCCCTCACCGATGCCGAAGGGGTACGGCACGCGCACATCGCCGCAGCTTTCTGGGCAACCAGGCAGAGCTATGGGGGGGCTTGCTGCCAGTGCAGTCGCCAGCAGCAATCCAACTCCAACCCCCATCGCGGCTACCATATTCCCACGTCTGGGAGCGATAGGACACCTCATTTTTTGTGACCATTGATCATATCAAATTCTGTTTCTCAGAAGAAATAAAGGGACGCGGGAAGGACTTTTTATTGAAAATTGGTCGCCATGCGATCATGTGTTGGCTTCAGGTTCACAACGGCGTCTACGGTACGATACTGATGTTACTGTGGCCAGATGATTAGTCAAGTGTGTAAGCACTAGCAGTTTTACAGTCCAAAATAATGGCCATTAGTTCTCCAAAACTAATAGCCATTAGTTTAAGGACAGATTAATAATTTTATTATTAATTCATTATTTATGGACTCAATAATTTAACCCTAACCAACTAACCCTAGGAACTATAATAATGAACTAGATTGATGAACAACATGAATTGATCAAATTAATAAATTTATTTTTTTATATCTGCTAACATCCTCACAGGAGGCATCTCAATGCCAAGGTTTCAAATTACTCTCAAATGCCAGGCACAAGTCTAACTAAGCAATGATTTTGGCTCCCACTGAGTAGATATTCATTATGATAATGTTCTGTCGCAGCTGTACATTGAGAAGGAGCAAAGCTGCGTCTCCTTGTTTGTACATATGACTTGTAAATAAAGGAATAAATTGACATAAACAAAACCTACAAATTAAGCATAACAGGATATTATGAAGCTTGGATAGAAGAAAACAGTCCCCCTGCACAAAGTGGTTTGCTACATACATCAGAATAAAAATACTGACCTGGGTCATAAGTAAGCTGTCAGGACCCTTCGTCTGCGAGGAAAGAGATAAGTCCTGATTACCTGAACTGAAATCTTCAGCGCCTTTTACTGGATGATTTCAAGCTGTGGAATAAAGGACAGCGTACAGAATGAGAAACTTGGATCTAACAGAATGCAAATCAATAGCCAGGAAATTGAACTACAGGATCAAAGGACGAGGAGAACAGGTGAGGTAATAAAATCACAGCCAATGAAACAAAGACAGACAACTCCGAGAAATGGAATGGATAACCAGACCAATTGCAGCCCGCTGGATGCACATGTATCAACCTCCCTATTTAAGTCATGGCAACATAACTCAAAAATCTAACTCAAAAAAACTTTCATAGAAAACACAGATTATGCATTACCAGGGACATATTGTACTGAAAACAGTTTCCCCTTTATTTTCAACTTATATTCATTAATAACCGATTTAGGACCCCACAGATTATGATTCTGTGTCGATGCTCATTGACGTATAATAACGATCACACTTCATGGAAAGCATTAAATTGACCCAACTACATTATCGTGTATAAAATGCCTCTAAAAAGTTACTATAGATCACCACATATATGCTGAAACATGCCTATGGCACATGTTTCTTCGCGTTGCTAAACCTGAGCGTCATGATGTTGGAATCCAACAAACACCAAAAATGTTGTTGCTCACCTGCATTACCGGAAACTGGAGCTGAGCAACCACCTCCCTTGTCCAATGCAACTGGGAAAAAGAAAAACTGGCAAAGGCAATGAACTAAATAATTTAACCCTAACACGACTAAACCTAGGAACTATAATAATGAACTAGATTGATGAACAGCACGAATTGATCAAATTACAAATGTGATGTTCTTTATAGAAATAAAATTACTATTATGAGTCCATCACACTTTATATTTTCTAATATTACCTTTACTAATAACCATTAATTGTAGATTTTCAAAATTAAATCTGAACGGTCGGATCAAACTAATAGTCATTAATTTTGAAAAACTAATGGCTATTATTTTAGACCCTCAGCTCACTACCACACGGATCGAAGGCCTTGTTGAACGGTACACGTATCGATTATAGAAGGCTAGCGTAGTCGCCAGGAGCTGGAATATGAGTGCGTTCCTGTAACACCCACATTTTGCAATTCTATTAAAATGCCCAGAAGCGGCTCCGATCGTGCCGACGATCCCTCGTCGCAAGAAAGAGGATTCGTCATATCTGACCCCTTTTCACACCAGCCAGGGTTCGTTTTTAGAGGGGACTGATAGCCGGAACGATCGTAGTCTATTGGTAGGACTTTTATACCTGTTTGCTGTGCTGACTGATGATATTAAGTGTTCGACAGATGTGCTTGACAGCCGATTAGTCACGTGGGCCACAGTACCCAACTTGGATAGCGTATTACTAGAGACAAGGGAAACTTCGGTGGAAAGATGCAAGGTTGGTTGGGTCAAATTTCAATCAGCGTGTGTTTTGTTGACGATGGAGATTGATAATTTGTTGACATTTATGCACAACGTTTTTTTCTCGAAAACGCAAGAGAGCTGCGCTTCTTTGTATTAAGAAGAAGATTGTCAAGATGCAAATTACAACGCGCAGGTTCACAAGGCCCCACGCAACTCAACGTCGCCAAGCGCCGGGAAATTACAACCCAGAGAGTTCCTATCGGACTACTCGCTAATTAGACAACCTGGTTTCCTAGCGCCTGCCATGATCCAGTGCTTCATCCTTGATGCGGTCCACCACTTGATCCGTCGTCGCTGAGGAGCGATTGTTCCGCTCCTTCCAGATTGACCATGCCGTGAGCATGAAGAGGCTGTGTAGACCCCTCTTTTTGACTCCTCCCTTCATTTATGCACAACATTCAAAGCGCTAATGTTATACTGGTTCAGATCCTCAACACACCCAACAACCCTACTTCCATGCCTCTAGGTAGGGAGTGGTTACATAATTCTGTCTATGAAAATAAAACGACATAAATGGCGGGCCATAAAGGACCACAATAGTGGTCAAGTTCATAGGATCTCCGCCACAGTGGTCAATTTGTGAAGTGTAACAATAAAATTTTTTTTGTTGTAATGTCGGATCAATCAACTGCGAGCACAACAAGCACTACTAATTCGCGCATGCATCATCCGCTTTCTTTCCTTTTTATAGGATGCTTTTCCTCTAGAATCTTTCCCTTTCTGAATTTTTTTAAAGCTTATATAAAAACTTTGGTGATAACTTGTGGTAACAAACTATTCAAAAACTTATCTTTTTAGAAAAACTTTCTCCCTGATGAGAATTTTTCACAAACTTATTGATAAAAATTCAAGATAAATTTTCTAAAACCTTTTAGATTAACTTATACTAACTTTACCTTTTTAATAATCTTTTGTGCAATTTGTAGGTATGCTATGCGCAGATGAGTTGGCCCAATGTGACTGGGTGTTATGTCAATTTCAAATTATTGGTGTGTACGTGTCTCATCAGTTAGTATGTCTAGGGAACCTACACTCTATTGTCTAAGTTGTATGGGTCACATCGGTTAGTAACTAAACACATAGATGTGCGTTAGACATGAATATCAGAGCACAACTATAATATATCCATTAACTTCACAAGCTATGAAAATTCTAGCACAATTTATCTATACATTATCTTGGGAATCATTCCTGAAAATGAAACTACAGGAGGGAAGGGAATTGAAAGAAAATAATACAGAGTTACCGACAATTATATATTAGTTAAATACAGGTACTTGGGCGAAATGACTTGTGACCTTAGAGGTAACTGTGGGTGCTCGATTCGTACCTTGACATCCATTGATGGTATAGGGCCTGCCTTGAAATCCATTCAAACAATAACACCGCGCAGACCGCGATTGGTCGGATCGTCCAGATGCATCCTTTGGTAATATGAGGCCAGCGTAGCTGTTCACGCTTATGCATCTCCACCCACCCAGTAATCACGGCAGGGTCCGAGAAGACCAAGTCGCATCGGATGCTAAGTGGTCTCTATTTCTGCTGAATCAGTCGCCATCAACTATGTGCTCGGCGCAGCGGAAGGGCGGGGCATGATTTTGCCATTCCTCTAGTGAACGATCCAGCGCCGGGGCCGGGGGTTCACAGGCACAGCGCCGTCGGTCACGCGTGTGCGGCGGCTGCCTCCACGT
>LAPY01001146.1:37275-59229 GCA_000970635.1 Eragrostis tef
CTCTTCCGCGCGCGGCCTGCCGCTCTTGTCGTCTTCGCTTGACCCCTCCCCGTTGCCGCCCCCAAACTCCCCGTCGCCGTCTCCGGAGCCCTTCGCCCTTTCGCTTTCGCCTCCCAACTTTCCCAATCACCAACCACCACCTCGCATCGCCTTTGTTAAACCCGTCGTCATGCCGCCCGCAGAGTCCCGCTCGCCACTCCCACCCCCTCCCCTTCTCACTTCCTCGCCCTCCCTACCCCGCGGCGGCGATGCGGTCGGCCTCGCCCGCTCCCTGCTTCCTTCGGATTCTCCTGGCCGTGGCTATCGCCTGCGCCGCGTCGGAGGTCGCGTGCGCTGACCGGCGGTTCCCGCACCTCGGTCGCCTCCGCGATCTCCACCGCCGCGAGAGCTCGCCAGCGGCCGAGCAGGAGGCCGCCGCGCGCGGGCTTCTCGATCGCCTCCTTCCGTCCCATTCCTCCAGCTTCGAGTTCAGGGTCATTTCGAAGGTACGCGTGCTTCGTTACTGGGGAATCGTCAATCGTAGGCTTCTAGGCTTCTAGCCGTTTTTGAATGTGGTCAGGTGTTGCGTAAGTAGAGGTGCCGTCTGATAAGAAGCCAGTGTGAAGTCGCCTAGGACTAGAATCTAACATAGCGTGTCACGATCGAGTCATAGTAATGGTTGAATAGGAGCTTGATTGTTTGGAATTTGGATCCTGTTAGCTAAGTTATGTCAAATGAACGTTCAAAAAAAATGTGAAACGAAATATCTAAATGCACCGTCTATTTGTAGGTTGTCAGTTGTCAAATTGCGCTCTATCCAGAAATATTATTCAAAACAGTTTGTCGTTTTGGCAATGACATGGTGGATTTCCACTATACCCAAATAACTTGATAATATTTTAATTTTCTGACTCCTCTGACTGCCTACTAGTACTTGTCGACAATAGCTCACAATTTCTTCCACTGCATTGATATATAGGAGCATTGTGGTGGTAAAGCATGCTTTGTCATCAACAACCACCCATTGTTTCAGGGAGAAGGGACTCCAGAAATACTGTATGTTCTTTCCCATTTACCGTAGGATTCATTGCGAATTACTATGTCTTTATTTTGTTATTCGTTACCTTCTTTTGGCAGCTGCGAATAGTTGTTTCCTTTTGTGCATGCGATACTGGCGCATTTATTTTGTTCTGCAAACAGCTGTGTTACTGTCTCGTTTTGTGCAAGAGGACTGTATGCATGTGACGAGTTATTTGATTTTCTGTTGCTTGCCATTGCCAGAATATATACACATGAATTTCTGCGAAAAAAGAAAAATAAATTGCTTGCCACATCATGTGGCATTTCCCTTGTGTTCTTTATGAGTACTCTTCCGAGTTTTAGATATTATAGCATATCCAGAATGTCTGTATTACATGAATTTGGGGTCAAATCAGATTCCTAGAATCATGTGGCCGTCCTGTTTCCAAGAGTAGTTTAATTCTTAAGCCTGCTCTGTTGCCTCTGGCGGCTGCATGCCATTCTGCTAAATAACATTAGTTGAGGCCTACAAAGCTTTACATGACACAGGATCAGTGATTTCAAAAGTAGTGCCTCATGCGTACATGTGTGAGCTTTTGCATGCTGAACCTATATAAGGTACACCTTCACATTTGTAATGATTTTGTGTCAGGATACTTGGAGCAAGCGGGGTAGAAATTTCTGCTGGTCTTCATTGGTATTTGAAGCACTATTGTGCAGCACATATCTCCTGGTACAAAACTGGTGGGGCACAACTATCATCCATTCCTCTTCCTGGGTCACTACCTCATGTTCCCAGTGGTGGTGTATTGATTCAAAGACCTGTGGACTGGAGCTACTACCAGAATGCAGTTACATCCAGTTGTAAGTTGATATGTTCCTTCATGTACAACTTTGGTTGTCCTTTCTCATTTGCCATAGTATATATGTGTTCTAGCTATAGGCTCAGAAGCAACTTTTTGAACCCAGTGATGTGCATACCATGCCAAACTGGTGACTATCCTCTGCAGTGTTGAGCACTGGAGATTAAAATGAATATGCTTGGCTTGCATATACTACGTCGTATTTTCTCTCTGTTAATACCATATACATTGTTACTTCCAAAAATTGCTCCAGTTTATTTCTCTTGATGCTGTTGCGTAATTGTGTTGGATGAGTTTCCTGATGTGTCACCATTCCCCTTGTTTTGATTACATATTTTGGGGCTCTTGTATTGACTTTTGGTTGTTAAATCCAGCATTAATGATACCATTTATCTTATATTAACTTAATTAAATTTGAGTATTCTATTTTTTTAAGATCATTTCTCTTGTCCTTTAGACTCCTTTGCTTGGTGGGATTGGGATCGCTGGGAGAAGGAAATTGATTGGATGGCTCTTCAAGGAATCAATTTGCCTCTTGCTTTCACCGGGCAAGAAGCTATATGGCAGAAAGTTTTTCAGGTATGTTCTTTGTCTTTTTCTTTTTCCTGTATAAGCATGCTGTGCCCTGGATAATTTAAACTGTCTGTTTTCTCATGATTTTAAAGCGTTGAAACAATGCACAAACAATTTAGAACATTAGATGCAGAGCTTAAACAGGGTTCATGCATAGTGATTTAAAGCGTTGAAACAATGCGCAAACATTTATAACATTAGATGTAGAGTTTAAGCTGATGGGTTCATGCATAACAGTAAATTATTGTTTAATATTGCTGATCAATACGTAGATTAGTTAATCAATATATATTTAACCATGCAGAGAAGCATGTCATCCCATTTCCTATTGTGATGCCTTGTTAGCGATCTTTCTATTAACAGAATGATTCAGAGTGGTTTCTTAATATCATCCTTTTGTGTGGGATTGATTGGCTCCCTATTAGAACAGCTGTAACCTCCTTAGTCCTCTTGTGGTCCTACTCTATGATGGGTCTGTTCTCTATAAGACAAAATTAGACTTTGATCGCATAACAGTGCTGGAGTAATGTCCAATGTTTATCGATTCGTTCTTTGTTTATCCTGTTAGTTGCAAATGGGCTGGTAGTAATTTATGTTTTTTCCCCCTCAAATTCTTGAAGAGATACAACATCAGCAAATCAGATTTGGATGATTTCTTCGGTGGGCCAGCCTTTCTTGCATGGTCTCGAATGGCTAATATGCATGGGTAAGTTATATTTCTGTTTCGCAGTTGGAACATCCCATAAACATTTCATGTTGAAGTTAGCTGAGTTGATAAGATATTATTTTTCATGATATGTTGTTTCTTTACAAACTCTATTCATCTACTCAGCAACTCTGCAGCACAAGTCAGTATAAGAGAGACAGAGCAGCCACTCAAAATGTTCACATCTGGGCATTTTTAATCTTGATCACGAGAAACTACCCTAGGGCATTTTCTATTTTTAATGTAGGGAAGTATGGAACCCTAGCTGGCCAGGAAACTAGCTGAAATCAGTTTCTCAGGGAGACATGTTAGAGTAAGATGCTATATGCAGTGACAATGGGGAACATGGAGGTGTGAATGGTCAAGAATCTTTGGTTTGGGCTTTAACCTCCCTTTTATGAATCCTATGTTCTGATATTTTTCTCCAAGCAAGTTATGATTCTTTGTTGTAGCTACCAACAAGACATTGGTCTCATCTTCAACAGCTATCAGGACAACATAGTTAACATTGTGATGCCGCTTTCTTCCTGGACTATTCATTTGAAAAATGTACCAGGGTTAATTTTAAGGATGGGTTATCGGTGGAAGCATTCAAATGTAATATAGGATGTTCCTAAATCTCTCTTTGTTTTTCTAAAAGTAGAGATATAGGCTATAGGAATGTGCATCATGATTGCTGGTATTAATTAGAGGTTAATTATATTCATAGTTCAGATGGTAGATGTTTTCTGTCAAATCTTTTAAGAAACTATATCTTTATTAAGGAACGCATAATGACACAATGATTTCATTAGATGGGGCGGGCCTCTTCCTCAGACTTGGCTTGATGATCAATTAGCTCTGCAGAAGAAAATCCTTTCTAGGATGTATGCTTTTGGCATGTTCCCAGGTAACAATTGTACAGTTCTAGTGTTTCTGGATTTTGTGCAGTTACGTGAGCAAGCGTTGTACATATGACTATGTAGAATACTAGATACTATTTGATTTCATGGAGATATATTTTATTGGTTCGCTGTTCTGCCAAGAACTCATGTTTTGCCTATCTGAATCAAGTTAACTTATTTGAGTGTTTAAGTACTCAGTCTGTGTTTTTCTGTTTGTATTTAAACGTCAGGACATCTCCACCTTTTTAGTTGTCTATAATATCTACCTCCCTTGCAGTTCTTCCAGCCTTTTCTGGTAACATTCCAGCTGCACTGAAGTCAAAATTTCCTTCAGCTAAAGTCACCCACCTTGGAAATTGGTAAGGATGATTTTCTATCTTCTAAATAAACTTTGCTATATGGAACATTAACATATGGAATACTTATCCTAAACCTATGGAATCATGGTTTCAGCTCTGGGTTTGTTTGTCATTGCTGAATTCCATGTAGTTTTATGCCTCCACCATTGTTGTCATTTAGTGGCATACCTTCCATTGGAATTTGTACATGTCATTAATTTGAGCTGCTTTATTCGACCTGGCTGGACCAGTCACTATTCCTGGTTCTTGAATGTTAATGTCATCCATGAGTAGCACTAGTGGTTCATAAGAAGCTTTGTATTTCTTACGTCACCTTGGGTGCTTCATTATATTCATATATGAATGGAAGTCTTAAGACTCTAACTTACGCCATCCATTTGCTTCAACGTACCAGATGTTCTGCAGGTCTCCTTTGTGAAATGTTTTTCTTATTAGTGTTTAATTGATGTTCTTACTTACTTTTTTTTTCTGATATTAAGGTTTACAGTTGACAGCAATCCAAGGTGGTGTTGCACATATCTTCTTGATGCATCCGATCCTTTATTTGTAGATATTGGGAAGTTGTTTATCGAAGAACAAATCAGAGGTAGGATATGAAGTTTTATCAAACCAGTCTCACATCGTAACACATGATATCTAATTCTATACCTGGAACCAAATGTTTGTTCTGAAACAGAATTTATTGACTGGAACAATTCACAACAAATAATCTAATTTGTAAATTCTTCTTCCGTTGTTTCATTTTGTTTTAAGAATACTAACAGATCATTCATGTTTATGGAATTCTTCTTCATTGTTTCATTTTGTTTTAGGAATACTAAAGGAGGAAAATAAATCAGCCCTTCTGCCTTGAACTCTTAAATTATTCATGATTTTTTTCCTTTAGTTAGCCAATCCCCCTGCAACGTATGTTCACGTCATATACTCGTACTGAAATCTGAAGTGTATGAAAACTTTGCCTCTTAAGCCCAGGATATTCTTCTGTTTGTTGTACCGTTTCTTTTGGATGAATGATACTGAGCACATGGAAAATGCCAATATCAGATCTAGTACTTTGTACTTCGTGATCACATTGTTGGTTCGACGTGCTATTTGCGAGTAAATCAGAAACAAAGTAGGCCGAGTGCTCTTATTTGAAGTCCCATGAAACTGGATCAGCACACTTAAAAAAAAATATAGAAATACTCAGGATGAATGATGCAATTTTAATCAACGTTTAATTAATATCACTCTTTTATCAAAACAAGATGCAATCATTGATACATATTGAGTTTCTGTCTTTTCCAGAGTATGGTAGGACAAGCCACATATACAACTGGTATGATTTTTTTAATCATTCACATATTTTCCATTCGATAAAAGCATTCTATTTATTGGTCTTCTACTTTTCTAGTGATACTTTTGATGAGAACACTCCTCCATTGAGCGATCCAAACTATATCTCTTCATTGGGCGCTGCAACGTTCAGGGGTATGCAAAGCGGTGATGAAGATGCTATTTGGTTAATGCAAGTAAGTTCTTTGTGTATTACTATTTTACTTGCTTTTTGCAAGAGATTTGTCTGTAAAAGCAGTTACTAGGAATATGGGATGTGATCGGCTCGGTTCATTCATTCTACTTTCCCTTTTGGAATCTCTTTCAGATGCATAATGCCCTTTTCCAGTTGTGTGTGATATGCAACTATCTCTAACATGTATTATCCTGCAGGGTTGGTTGTTTACTTATGATCCTTTCTGGGAACCTCCACAGATGAAGGTGAAACTCTGTTACCTAGTCTGACAACATAGAACTATTGCTAGTTTTATTAACTCTTTGTTCATACTGGCATATTGGTCCCTCATTTATTCCAAGTTGGACCTTTGCATAACAAGCAAGTAACACAACCCCCCCCCCCCCCCCCCCCCCCCCACCCCCCCCCCCCAACACCCAACCCCGAAAACCCAAAGCAGTAGTGTGCAATAATTCACCTGAACATACCATTTAATGCATACGTCATGGAGCGAGATTGCATGAGTGGGGAGCAAGCTCAGTGTCGCCAGGATATGACAAAGGTGTGAGGGGGAGAGAGCACAGGCACGGTACTTAGGTTAAACCAGAAATCCCAGGCACGTATGGTCTGCAGACTCTGCACACCAGAAAGTTAGGATGTATGATAGTCTCAATAGAACTAAAATGGACACCCTAATGATGTGTGATCAAACATATGATCTGCACACATTCGGAAACCAATGGAGGATATGGTGTTATCTCTAAAGTTGCTATCGTGATTTTTGTTAACAAATACATTTCTCAGATGACATACTATTCTGTGGTATGTTTGTATGTACTAAGAAGCACGATATATGCACCATTGACAGATGATATTACACACATTGTAAAATTAAATTATTCTTTTGTTACTCATTTTCGGTAATTTTCTGCTGAAAAGGGGAATAAGTCAGAACTTCTGGCTACTATATCACTATTTTTTTCCTTTTATTCTGAGCATGCAGGTTCCATTTTCTATATAATGAGATGTCTACTTATCTGTTTAACTTCGAATTCTGCTATGGTTAGGCGCTGCTGCATTCCGTTCCAGTTGGCCAAATGATAGTTCTTGATCTGTATGCTGAAGTTAAACCAGTTTGGATTAATTCTGATCAGTTCTATGGTGTCCCCTACATCTGGCAAGTTTTTTTCTTATTATCAGCACAACACTATATTATTTTCCTTCTTTTTTCTCATAATGGAACCCATTCAAACCTTTTTTTCAGGTGCATGCTTCACAATTTTGCTGCAGACTTTGAAATGTATGGTGTTTTGGATGCTGTAGCTTCTGGGCCTGTTGATGCTCGACTAAGTGATAACTCTACAATGGTATACAACGTTATCTTAATCAGTAGTATCTGCTCAGCTTGAATATGGCTGCTAACCTATTACATTTTAACAAAATTTGCCTCAAGGTTGGAGTTGGTATGTCTATGGAAGGAATCGAGCAGAATCCTATTGTTTATGACTTAATGTCAGAAATGGCCTTTCATCACCGTCAAGTGGATCTTAAGGTGAAATAAGAAAGCAATAATTGTATGCATTATGAAAATAGATCTCTTTTCGGTATATCTTTGGAATCAATCATTTTTCAAACTAGTTTGTTATGCAGTCGCTTCATAGTAAATGTGTCATGCTGTTTTTTGTCCTATTCCTCTGGTTATTTATGTTTGGTATATCTTTGGATATTTATGTTTGTCTGGAAGTTGCCCTTTTAGCTAGGTAAGGAGTGCAACCAATTTCTGGCGTGACCCGATTTTCATTATTTCCAGGTGTGGGTTGATGCATATCCAACAAGAAGGTACGGGAAATCAGTTAGGGGATTGCAAGATGCGTGGAGAATTTTATATCGAACTCTTTATAACTGCACAGATGGTAAAAATGTAAGTTGTGATTTTCATAAATACCATGCTGTGGAACATCATGCCATGTGTCCATTTTGCATCAAAACATTAGACAAGGTAACATGTTTTGGCATGTAGCATAGAATCTTCGCTATAAAATTGTTTCTATGGCATACATCTCATATCAATGTTATCTTTCCTTTTAGGCACTATTACCAAATGCCAATAGGAGCGAATGTGAATTTTCTTCTACAAATTTTAAATGCTTTGTTATGTTCTTTTCCCATTCCCCGTTATCTCATAACTTTTATTTTGGTAACAGGACAAAAACCGGGACGTGATTGTGGCATTTCCTGATGTTGAACCCTTTGTTATTCAGACAAATTCTGTGATGTCGTCAAAGAATATCGTTGTGAAGGATGCTTCTAGTGATGCATATGAACAACCTCATCTCTGGTATGATACCAGTGTTGTTCTAAGCGCCCTAGAGCTTTTCCTTCAATATGGAGATGAAGTATCTGACAGCAACACCTTCAGGTGAGAACACAGGCGCTCCATGTGTTGAATATACCAGTAATGATCATTCTTCCGTTTCATCTGAGTGGTAGGAAATTGTAGCCCTTATTGTTACCAGCCATACATCTGTTTTTCTGTTTCCATCAGTTGGCCTTCAGTATTCTCATCTTTCTACTGATCCTATCTTTTTCTTACAAGATGGAAGAGAAAAAACTAATGTTAATTGTCGAACTCAAAAGAAGTGATGTTCCTTCAATGGACTTATGGTGCTAATGATGTGCTAGTTATCTCTATATCTGAAGTTAAAAATGCCTCTGAAACTCTGTTTTGTCTTGTTATCTTCTGCTACTCCAATCTACAGCACTTTGATAGTGGAGCAGGCAATTTTCTCCTTTATTTTCCTTTCCTCTGTTCCTTCTTATTTTTTCATTACCTGAACTCTTACCCTACAACTTGAACCAAAAATTATTCTTGTTTTTTGTAGTGATCCATATTTATCTTTTCAGCTAACTATACTGAATAGAAACTGAAATATATTGACATAGGATTTTGAGGCGTGGGTCATTGCACTATTTACTTTTAAATAATGGAAGTCATATACATGTTGGGAGCATCACTTGGTGGTGTCAGATAAGCTAATTGCACCAATGTCATGGCACAGGTACGACCTTGTGGATTTAACTCGTCAAGTTCTGGCTAAATATGCCAACCAAGTTTTTCTAAAGACCATCGAGAGCTACAAATTAAACAACATGAAACAAGTCGCCACCCTATGCCAGCACTTCCTCGACCTTGTTAATGACCTTGACACACTGCTGGCCTCACATGAGGGATTCCTTCTTGGGCCTTGGCTGGAAAATGCCAAGGGCCTTGCACGAAACCAAGCACAAGAGACACAGGTAACACCTAGGCATTCTTTAACACGTATTGATGAAGTCTACTATTGTTTAGGATCTCATATCTCAGTTATTGCTTGATTTTTGCTCTTTCATGGAAGTAGGATGGTTTGTCCACTATTACCACTGCTTGCTTTGCCATACTGTTCATAGAATGCTCTGAGGACTGGTCCACTAAAATATGATCTTTGATGCTATCCTAGCTTAGATAACAAGTACTGTACTTAGTGTTCCAAAGGCCAGCATCGTTCTTCCGGTTGCTGACAGACAACTGCTTTGAAATGGGTGCAGTATGAATGGAATGCTAGAACACAAATTACGATGTGGTTTGACAACACTGAAACAAAAGCAAGCTTGCTCCGTGATTACGGTAAGGCACATGCTACTTACCCACACGCTATCGATTGCTCTGCTTGATTCCTTTCTAACAAGTTTGATGCAGCAAACAAATACTGGAACGGCCTTCTGCGAGACTATTATGGACCAAGAGCTGCCATCTACTTCAAGCACTTGTTATTGAGCATGGAGAAGAACGAATCGTTTGCCCTGGAGGAATGGAGGAGGGAATGGATTAGCCTCACCAACAACTGGCAGAGCGATCGGAAGGTTTACGCGACTACACCTGCTGGAGATGCTCTCAACATCTCGCGGTCGCTTTACATGAAGTACCTGCGCAGTCCTGATCCACTTGAGCAAGTTACAGGCACCTCTGGGAAGG
The DNA here is from genome assembly GCA_000970635.1 of Eragrostis tef. Taxonomy (NCBI): domain Eukaryota; kingdom Viridiplantae; phylum Streptophyta; class Magnoliopsida; order Poales; family Poaceae; genus Eragrostis; species Eragrostis tef. The sequence goes on from LAPY01001146.1 coordinate 47,161, forward strand.
CTGCAACCTCATAAAAGCTCATGCGTACGTACGGTGGTGATGATGGATGAATCCTCACATGTTGCCCGTACGTATGTTTCCGAATCCGAACCATGTATCGTGAGGTTGGAAACGTGTAGATCCTGATCTCACGCGAACCAGAAACTACCTGGGTTCCTTAAGCCCTAACGGCGCCTATTTACATGGGAACAAAATAGATCTTTTCCTGGGCATCAGAGTTCTTCGCCGAAGAGATGGCGACCGGCGACTGGTCCTCCCTTCCGGCGGAGCTTGTTGACGCTATCTCCAGCCGGCTGTGCACCGACGCCGATCAAGTCCACGTCCACCAGGTGTGCTCCCACTGGCGCGCGTCCACCTCGCCGCTTGCCGCTCCTCGCCCATGGGTCGTCGCCGGCCGCACTCTCAACAAATCACACGCCTGGAACGGACCTGCCAGCTCCTTCTCCCTGTGGCTCCCTCGCGGCCGTAAACCCGTCGACGTCCAGGCCCCTGACCACCTTTTACTCTGCTGCGGCGCACCCCATGGCTGGCTGGCTCTGGCGGACGACACGCGATCGCCAACGCGCTTCAGTCTGTGGGAGCCCATCTCTCGCCGCGCGATTCCGCTCCCCTGCCTACGCGACGTCATGCAGGTTTTCCTAAGTGCGGACCCGTCGTCGTCTGAGAACTGGGTCGCACTTGCGATCCAGCGCAAGGGCACTGGGAGGTGGGTATGAGCCCCTCTAGGCTCTACTGGCGGCCTGGAGACAGCTCGTGGAAGAAGCTGTCCCACCAGTACTACTACTCTGTGTGCCCGTACAACAGCTTCGCGTTCCACCAGGGTAGGGGCTACCTCACGGACATGCAGGGCTACATCTTTGGCTACGACTTCAACCTCGGCAACGGCAACGCCACGCCTCAACGCACCTGCACCTTCGGCGCCCGAGACGCCTTAATCAGGTTTGACAGTTGGCACCGGGGCCATGCGCTGAGAGTGGTGGCGTGCGACGATGATTTGCTGATTGTTGGCATTAGTAACTGGTGGGAGCGCCCGCGCACTGCCCGTGTCTTTAGCGTGACCATGCGTGGGAACACGGCGGGGCTCGGGGAGCAGGTGACAAACCTCGGCGAGTACTCACTCTTTCTGGGGTGGCGCGATGCCTTCGCGCTCTCTGCAAACGCATTCCCAGGGATCAAGAGGAACCACGTCTACTTTCTGGAGAACGGGCAACTTGAAGGCCTCCTTTGGGAGCACCAGGCTGGCTGCCCGGGGCCACTGCCCACGGCAGGGGAATTCCCTGCACGCTGCTACCCAGGGGTGCGCTCCCCTGCCAGGGTACGGTTGCCGTGGTGGCCTTTGGCAGCAGATGACTAGGAACCCCGGGGGAATGCTCCGAATTTCAGCAAAAATTGAAAAACGACTCAGAAATTTAAGGAAAAATAAAAAACAACTTCGAAAATTCAGGAAAAATCGAAAAACGATCCCGAATATTCAGGAAAATCAAAAAATGACCCTGAATATTCAGGAAAAATCGAAAAATGATTCCGAAAATCAGGAAAATTCGAGGAAATTCTGACTAACAATTTATCAACATCCCACCAACTTCATGAGTAAAAAATTCATAGGTATGGCAAAAGAAAGGCATACATCATTTTGCATCCCACTAACAGGCATCATTTCACTGGCTCCAAATACATTACAACATCAGCAAATTATTAAAGTACATATAATTTAGAAATCAACTGAGCGAGGTCCATGCGTTCATGCGGCTAAGACACCATTTCAGCAGCTCCAAAGTACCACAGCTCCTTACAGCATTACAGTGACTCAGCGAGGTTCCTGCATCACAAAGGATCAGCTATCAGTTGCTACATAACAGAACAAAAAACAAACTGCCACGATGAACGACAATTTGATATAACATGCTATATTTTTAGCATTGTATCACACGTCACATTGAAGAATAAATCCTAGCGTAGTATGCAGGGTAACCTTGCAGAAATCCATAGCAATATTCAAAATTTCTTGAAAATAAAGGATGATACACCAACAAATTTGGTAGAAAGACATTCTCAGTTTATCCACTGAATACAGGAGTGTAGGAAAGACAAAGGTGTGGAAAGATATATTCTTTTCTCTCTCTCTCTCTCTCTCTCTCTCTCTCTCTCTCTCTCTCTCTCTCTCTCTCTCTCTCTCTCTCTCTCTCTCTCTCTCTCTCTCTCTCTCTCTCTCTCTCTCTCTCTCTCTCTCTCTCTCTCTCTCTCTCTCTCTCTCTCTCTCTCTCTCTCTCTCTCTCTCTCTCTCTCTCTCTCTCTCTCTCTCTCTCTCTCTCTCTCTCTCTCTCTCTCTCTCTCTCTCTCTCTCTCTCTCTCTCTCTCTCTCTCTCTCTCTCTCTCTCTCTCTCTTTAGACAACATACAGTAACTTGCAGATGATAACAACAATGGAAATACCAACTTGCATGAATTCTACAAGTCATTCACATTAACTAGTTCAGACTGCAAATTCTTATTGATCCTAGTTGAACTATCAAGCTGGTGAGCTGCACCTCCACAAATTTACCATAGATTTTACTGATCCTAGTTGAACTTCAGTAAACATATGGCATGGAAAATGATTCAGAATTGAGCGAACAGGGCAGTAAAGCAAACCAGAAAGTCATAAACTGAGCTGTATAAACTATGCTCTGACCTACAGTATCATGTTAACCAAAATAAACTAACAGGTAAGAATTGGTTTCACAGATCTAATTGTCCACTCATGCACATACATGTGTAAAAAGAAATACTACGTTTTGTACAGTTGACCAAGTAATTTATGCATAACAGTAGAGATATCACAGTATCATCATACAACTGGTCACAGGGAGCATGCACAAGGATTTGCTGAATTTGAGAACTGCAACCAAACCTACTAGGCTACATACAACCTGCCTTGTAAATCACAACAAAGTGCCTGTTCTACTAGTACTACGAGATAGCACAACAAACATCACCATCTCAGGTTCTCCGTAACTGCAATAATAAAGCATGTTCAGAGATCCTCCCAAAGTTGACAGAGCATTATCCAGATTCCAGTTCAGACTTGACTGAAACTCTGAACTTTGAACTGAAACTAAAACTAGAATGCTATAGAGCCTTACGAATAGCATATATTATATCCATGGACTCATGAAGGAGCCGAGTTAACCAAAACAGAAATATCCTTGGTTCCCAATCCAAACAATTGTCCTTGTCCTTCTTGCAAGGAACGTTGCATAACCTGGAAGAAAGGGTTCGTACCAAATCCTGGAAGCACCGATGCTGAATGCGTGGGCGCGGTCGGGCAACACGATGTTGCTGTTGACCTCTAGGCAAATCCTACAGTCGAGCTCCCTCTCCGTGTTGAGCTCCTTGTCCCTCCATGAGTTCTTGGCAGAGATCTACAGAAGAAATACTCACTGAGATCTTGGATCTGGAGAGAGGCGCGGCGGCTTATGTGGAGAGAGAGAGAGAGAGCGGGTACGAGTTGATGCCGGCTTCGAGCGTTTCGGGGACTCATCGGGGAGGCGGCGGCTGTTGTCCGTTTGCCGATGAGGAGGCGGCCGCGGCGTCGTCGGGGAGGAGGAGGCTGCGGCGTCGACGCGGAAGGAGGAGGAAGAGGGGGCCGTGGCGTCGCAGGGAAGGCGGCGGCCGCGGCGTCGCAGGGTTGGCGGCGGGGGGGGGGGGCTACGAGATAGCACAACAAACATCACCATCTCAGGTTCTCCGCAACTGCAATAATAAAGCATGTTCAGAGATTCTCCCAAAGTTGACAGAGCATTATCCAGATTCCAGTTCAGACTTGACTGAAACTCTGAACTTTGAACTGAAACTAAAACTAGAATGCTATAGAGCCTTACGAATAGCATATATTATATCCATGGACTCATGAAGGAGCCGAGTTAACCAAAACAGAAATATCCTTGGTTCCCAATCCAAACAATTGTCCTTGTCCTTCTTGCAAGGAACGTTGCATAACCTGGAAGAAAGGGTTCGTACCAAATCCTGGAAGCACCGATGCTGAATGCGTGGGCGCGGTCGGGTAACACGATGTTGCTGTTGATCTCTAGGCAAATCCTACAGTCGAGCTCCCTCTCCGTGTTGAGCTCCTTGTCCCTCCATGAGTTCTTGGCAGAGATCTACAGAAGAAATACTCACTGAGATCTTGGATCTGGAGAGAGGCGCGGCGGCTTATGTGGAGAGAGAGAGAGAGAGAGAGAGAGAGAGAGAGAGAGCTCACCTAGACGACGAGCAGCGGGTACGAGTTGATGCCGGCTTCGAGCGTTTCGGGGACTCATCGGGGAGGCGGCGGCTGTTGTCCGTTTGCCGATGAGGAGGCGGCCGCGGTGTCGTCGGGGAGGAGGAGGCTGCGGCGTCGACGCGGAAGGAGGAGGAAGAGGGGGCCGTGGCGTCGCAGGGAAGGCGGCGGCCGCGGCGTCGCAGGGTTGGCGGCGGGCGGCGAGCGGGCAAGATCGATAGACGGGGAAGAGAGACGGGGATACTGGCCACGAGTCCGAGGTCGCGTTTTTCTGCCCCGTCAAAACCGGCCGTCACCGGGGCGATTCTGGCCTGTCCACGTGCCTTCCAAAGGCTGAGAAATTCGGGCCGGGGTCGACTCCCACGCGGGCCGCTAGCCCGGGGTTTGGACAGGGATCCCCGCCGTGAAGTGGGCTCCCAAAGGAGGCCGAACAGAAGTATTGGATGACCATACTTATCTGTCGTCAGGTGTCCGTACCCTCGGGAGCACAAGAACAATGGAAGCAACTGGCTTCCGTTTACTTGGTTTTGCCCACGGAAGCCGTTCCTGAAGCAGTGAGCTTCGTGAAGTGTTTTGAAATAGCATAATGCAGCGACTAAGAAAGGTTGTAATTTTTAGAGGGCTGGAGAGATACAAATACTTTTGTACGAACGAAAAACACTGTTAGCATTACAGTTCCCGCGTAGAACAGTGCAACGAAATGAGCTGAAGAGCAGTTGGAAAACACGAAACACACAAAGTCACACGCAGCTATCGCTTTGTCACGACACCCAGCATCACGTCACAAAACACCAAGCAATCACATCGAACAAAAATGGTCAGCACGACGCTTATTAAGCAGCCAAGCATTGACAAGCGAACTCCTTATTAATAAAACAGCCTTCAAAAGAGAAGGCACAATTCAAATACTCCACCACAAAAACACCCAGAAACCTTATTCCAACGAGAACCATCCGTCCTCTAGATCCAGATTAGACAGCTAACTAGATCAAAATTGCACATCATGCTTGCAACTTCAAACATACATTCACGCCTAGAGCTTGAGGAAAACAAACTCTTCAATCGCCGGAATCTCCCCGATCTTTGTCAGCGTGCTCTTGCTTGGCTCCTCATCCACACCGATTGCCATGACAGCATGCTTGCGAGGAGCAAGTCTTCCGACACTCATGAAACTGACATTGACATTCTCCTCGCCCAAGACGCTTCCTACTGACCCAATCATACCAGGCTGGTCAACCTGCCTGCAAAGGATCAGGCTTCCTTCCAAGCTCACATCAACCTGGAATGCTCCAACCTTTGTCAGGTGAGGGATACCATCCTTCACCCTTCCCTCTACAGTAATTTCTCCACCATCTGCTACCGCACTGGGAAATTTGGACTCAACATGGGCAATCTGAACTTGAATATAATCAATAGGTGTTTCAGGTGAGCCATCCAACAAGATCCTCTCCTCGGTGATGCGAACTCCCCTCTGCTTTGCGGTGAAATCAGCATTCACCAGATTGACAAAAACACTTGAGATTGGTTCGATCAACCCCTTGGTGATCATTGCACGGAGAAGTCTCGTGTCAAGATCATCAGGAGCCCGTGCAGACGCATAGGTCACTTTCACAGACTTGATACCACCACCACCGGCCACTAGTTGCACAGCCAGGCGCCCAAGCTTTTCTGCAAGCACAACAAAAGGTGCAAGCTCCGACAGTACCTGCATGAAACACAATATGTCGTTTATCAAATTCCAGTAGGAATTAATGGGCCTGAGAAGAAGCAGAAGATCCATACCTCAGCAGGAAGCATTGGTGCATTGACTGCAGAAGCTGCAAGCTCCCCTTTCAGAGCTCCAATGACAGCTTCAGCTATTTCAATAGCCACTCCTTCCTATAAAACGTGAATCATTCAGCAATTTGATATCTACGGTAGAATATGGTTGATGTTGCTGAGCTAATTCACCCTACCTGTGCTTCCACTGTGCTGGCACCAAGGTGTGGTGTTACAGTAACATTCTCGTGCAGAACCAATTTGCTGTCAGGTGCCGGGGGCTCTTTAGTGAACACATCAAGGGCAGCCTGTAGTATAGCAATAACAAAAAGATACAAGACTAAGAAAACAGTTCAAAAATATTTTACTGAATTTCAACATAGCACGAAAGGGGGAAATGATGTTAATTTATAAGACAACAAAACAAACCTGTGCAACTATTCCTGCATCAAGAGCCCTGACTAGAGCGTCTTCATCAATTACACCACCACGAGCAACATTTATAATGCGAACTCCCTTCTTCATCTTAGCAAAGGCTTCATCGTTTAGCATCTTGTTTGTCGCAGGGGTAAGAGGCATATGCAATGAGATGAAGTCAGCAGTTGTCATCGCCTCTTCCATGCCAACTAGCTCAACTCCAATCGCACGAGCACGATCCGCAGAAGCATAGGGGTCATGTGCAATCACATGCATTCCTAGACCTTTAGCACGACGTGCAACTTCTGACCCGACCTTCCCGAACCCAAGAATAGCAAGAGTTTTACCAACAAGAGATACACCAACATACTTGTTGCGCATCCATTTACCTATACAAGATTCAAATCAGAACATGAGCTTGACAAAACAGAGTAACAGGATATCAGGCACTGTACTTTCCTAAACAATTCTCAAAAAGAGGGGCGAAACAAATGCTCATTCCGCCTCAATAAAACAATTAATACTTCAGCGATGTGTTGCCAATCTTTCTAAGATGTCAAAAGAACATAACTACCATGAACTGGTACATCGTTGCTTCTATTTGTGCACATAATTGACACAGAAAAAATGGGCACCATGTGATCATCAGCATACAATTTCAACATCACATTTATCAAGCATATCTGACTCGAATTACATAACTAAATTCTGGGATTTACATTCATTCTAAAATCAACATAGTACTAAATTACTAATTTGTCTAATGAGAAACAGGTATATAATGAACATGCCTCCACGACAGTTGACATCTGAACATGGTTGCACGATCTAGATAGTACTCAAAATGTCTAGCGTTGATGAGAGATTCGTGAATTGTTCAACCACAGATTCATGACAGCATAATGTCAAAACAGGGGATATTTTCAGAATCGGGGGACGGTACTCACCAGCCTTGAGGGACGCATCAGCCTGCGCGATGTTCCGGGCCATGGCGGTGAGCAGCGCGATGCCATGCTCGGCGGCCCGGACAGGGCGTCCCCACGCGGGCCGCTAGCCCGGGGTTTGGACAGGGATCCCCGCCGTGAAGTGGGCTCCCAAAGGAGGCCGAACAGAAGTATTGGATGACCATACTTATCTGTCGTCAGGTGTCCGTACCCTCGGGAGCACAAGAACAATGGAAGCAACTGGCTTCCGTTTACTTGGTTTTGCCCACGGAAGCCGTTCCTGAAGCAGTGAGCTTCGTGAAGTGTTTTGAAATAGCATAATGCAGCGACTAAGAAAGGTTGTAATTTTTAGAGGGCTGGAGAGATACAAATACTTTTGTACGAACGAAAAACACTGTTAGCATTACAGTTCCCGCGTAGAACAGTGCAACGAAATGAGCTGAAGAGCAGTTGGAAAACACGAAACACACAAAGTCACACGCAGCTATCGCTTTGTCACGACACCCAGCATCACGTCACAAAACACCAAGCAATCACATCGAACAAAAATGGTCAGCACGACGCTTATTAAGCAGCCAAGCATTGACAAGCGAACTCCTTATTAATAAAACAGCCTTCAAAAGAGAAGGCACAATTCAAATACTCCACCACAAAAACACCCAGAAACCTTATTCCAACGAGAACCATCCGTCCTCTAGATCCAGATTAGACAGCTAACTAGATCAAAATTGCACATCATGCTTGCAACTTCAAACATACATTCACGCCTAGAGCTTGAGGAAAACAAACTCTTCAATCGCCGGAATCTCCCCGATCTTTGTCAGCGTGCTCTTGCTTGGCTCCTCATCCACACCGATTGCCATGACAGCATGCTTGCGAGGAGCAAGTCTTCCGACACTCATGAAACTGACATTGACATTCTCCTCGCCCAAGACGCTTCCTACTGACCCAATCATACCAGGCTGGTCAACCTGCCTGCAAAGGATCAGGCTTCCTTCCAAGCTCACATCAACCTGGAATGCTCCAACCTTTGTCAGGTGAGGGATACCATCCTTCACCCTTCCCTCTACAGTAATTTCTCCACCATCTGCTACCGCACTGGGAAATTTGGACTCAACATGGGCAATCTGAACTTGAATATAATCAATAGGTGTTTCAGGTGAGCCATCCAACAAGATCCTCTCCTCGGTGATGCGAACTCCCCTCTGCTTTGCGGTGAAATCAGCATTCACAAGATTGACAAAAATGCTTGAGATTGGTTCGATCAACCCCTTGGTGATCATTGCACGGAGAAGTCTCGTGTCAAGATCATCAGGAGCCCGTGCAGACGCATAGGTCACTTTCACAGACTTGATACCACCACCACCGGCCACTAGTTGCACAGCCAGGCGCCCAAGCTTTTCTGCAAGCACAACAAAAGGTGCAAGCTCCGACAGTACCTGCATGAAACACAATATGTCGTTTATCAAATTCCAGTAGGAATTAATGGGCCTGAGAAGAAGCAGAAGATCCATACCTCAGCAGGAAGCATTGGTGCATTGACTGCAGAAGCTGCAAGCTCCCCTTTCAGAGCTCCAATGACAGCTTCAGCTATTTCAATAGCCACTCCTTCCTATAAAACGTGAATCATTCAGCAATTTGATATCTACGGTAGAATATGGTTGATGTTGCTGAGCTAATTCACCCTACCTGTGCTTCCACTGTGCTGGCACCAAGGTGTGGTGTTACAGTAACATTCTCGTGCAGAACCAATTTGCTGTCAGGTGCCGGGGGCTCTTTAGTGAACACATCAAGGGCAGCCTGTAGTATAGCAATAACAAAAAGATACAAGACTAAGAAAACAGTTCAAAAATATTTTACTGAATTTCAACATAGCACGAAAGGGGGAAATGATGTTAATTTATAAGACAACAAAACAAACCTGTGCAACTATTCCTGCATCAAGAGCCCTGACTAGAGCGTCTTCATCAATTACACCACCACGAGCAACATTTATAATGCGAACTCCCTTCTTCATCTTAGCAAAGGCTTCATCGTTGAGCATCTTGTTTGTCGCAGGGGTAAGAGGCATATGCAATGAGATGAAGTCAGCAGTTGTCATCGCCTCTTCCATGCCAACTAGCTCAACTCCAATCGCACGAGCACGATCCGCAGAAGCATAGGGGTCATGTGCAATCACATGCATTCCTAGACCTTTAGCACGACGTGCAACTTCTGACCCGACCTTCCCGAACCCAAGAATAGCAAGAGTTTTACCAACAAGAGATACACCAACGTACTTGTTGCGCATCCATTTACCTATACAAGATTCAAATCAGAACATGAGCTTGACAAAACAGAGTAACAGGATATCAGGCACTGTACTTTCCTAAACAATTCTCAAAAAGAGGGGCGAAACAAATGCTCATTCCGCCTCAATAAAACAATTAATACTTCAGCGATGTGTTGCCAATCTTTCTAAGATGTCAAAAGAACATAACTACCATGAACTGGTACATCGTTGCTTCTATTTGTGCACATAATTGACACAGAAAAAATGGGCACCATGTGATCATCAGCATACAATTTCAACATCACATTTATCAAGCATATCTGACTCGAATTACATAACTAAATTCTGGGATTTACATTCATTCTAAAATCAACATAGTACTAAATTACTAATTTGTCTAATGAGAAACAGGTATATAATGAACATGCCTCCACGACAGTTGACATCTGAACATGGTTGCACGATCTAGATAGTACTCAAAATGTCTAGCGTTGATGAGAGATTCGTGAATTGTTCAACCACAGATTCATGACAGCATAATGTCAAAACAGGGGATATTTTCAGAATCGGGGGACGGTACTCACCAGCCTTGAGGGACGCATCAGCCTGCGCGATGTTCCGGGCCATGGCGGTGAGCAGCGCGATGCCATGCTCGGCGGCGGCGACGGTGTTCGCCGTGGGCGCGTTGACGACGAGGCATCCGTGCTCGGTGGCGGCGGCGAGATCGACGTTGTCGATCCCGACGCCCGCGCGGCCCACCACGCGGAGCCTCCCGCCGGAGGCCTCGAAGACGTCGCGGCCAACCTTTGTGCCGGAGCGCACGATGAGCGCGTCGCAGAGCGAGATCTTGGCGCGGAGCTCCTCGGGGGAGAGGCCGTAGGAGCAGTCGACGTTGGCGAACTCACGCAGCAGCTCGAGCCCCGCGGCGCCGAGCTTCTCGGCGACGAGTACGGTGGGCTTCCCCGTGACGGCGCCCGTGGCGGGCCCGTCCGTGGAGGCGGTGGACGCCGCGTGCGCGCGCGCTGGGCGTGGTGGGGGGCCTTCGCGCGGAGCGGGAGGCGGAGGACGGCCGGCGCGAGGGCGCGGTGGTGCGCCGGGGCGGGGGACTGGAGGGGGAGGCGGTTGTTGGTCGAGGGGTTTGGGGGTTTTGGTCAGGAAAGGGGACGGACGGGGTGAGCTGTCGAGGGGCCTCTGCGGTTCGGTGCTGCGGCGCTTACTTATAGCGAAGCTTTGTTTTGGTGTACCTACCTACCTTGACGTGCCCGACTTGGTCACTTTGAGTTGAGCGTGGGGAAAAATGACGATTCAGTTCAGTTTGAAGCGAAGATTTCGTTGTCAAGGAACTGTCACGATGCGTGGTAAAAAAACGCTAGGATATCGTTTGACTGCCACAGACATCACATGTAACATGTTGCAGGGACGACATGAACCGGTTCTGCGACTTTTGGTTCATATATAAAAGAAGGGATAATTGCCTACGTTTGCCCCAAAAAAGAAATGGTGAGCGTGTCACATTCGGTTTAGCCTGTAGATTACCGGCGCAGAAAGGCATGTAGTAAGAGTCAGTGAGCAAACGACACAGCTAGCAATCTGTTGGGTTTGAAACGTAGCATCCAAGGACGAATGGTCTAACGTATGTTTATCCCGCATCCGTCGTGACTCATTCCGATCAGTGGCCCTCGTGAACAAATGTGTTGGTACGTCGTCTGTGAAAGTGCGGTAGGTGGTGCTGGGGTGAATGATAAAACCGGAAAAGATCTCCCCGTCAGTCAGTGCCCTGGTGTGCTCGCTCTCTACGGCTGGCTCTATCGAGGTTTTGCTCCGTTTGCGTGGAAAGGATTCGCGATTTGCCAGCCTTCTTTATGGCAAAGCAAATGTCAAGTGGTACCTCTGCAAAATTTGTTGGCGTCCTGGTCCCTCCTCGCTTCAGCGTGCCCCCGTGGGCGCAGGCGGCGAAAACGGCACGGCAGCCAAATGGCCAGTGGGCTCGTGTCGTGTGTGCCTCCTGATCAAGCGCGGTTGGTGGCTGGCCTGACGGCACTGATGGCACCTGGCACTGCCGAAACAAGCTGCAGAGCCAACGGATCGATCTAGCGCGCCGCATTTGGTAGGGCAACGAGGTCAAAAGCTCGGGGCCGAGGCGAAGGGATGCATTCGTCTTGCAAGCGCCGTTGGGGGACGGAAACCTGACGGCTGTTGTATTGTTGTGTGCGTGCGCCGTCGGTCAGCAGGAGTCTGGACTCGCAGGCCTGTCACGGTCTAGGTGCGAAGGTTATTCCAGTTAGGAGGATTGAATATATATTGATCAAATTCGAGCAGTGAGGGGTGCACATGCACCCGAGACGGGAATACGGGATTGTGCAGCGAGGCTCCCAAGTGGCATTACATTTTGAGTTCTGTCCGAATCTTCGCTTCGAGTAG
>LAPY01001146.1:112119-126232 GCA_000970635.1 Eragrostis tef
GCGACGCCTCCTCCACCGCCGCGCGCCTGCGAATGCACGCCCTCAGGTATGCTACGCACGCCCCCACCATTGATTGGATCTCGCGCTCCTCCTCACATCTCAGGAATTCTGACGGACGGATCTCTCCGAATTAACAAACGCGCAGGGAGATTCGGAAGAAGCGGATGGACGGCATCGTGGTGTTCGCCGACGAGAACAGCATCCTCCGGACGGAGCTCTTCGACGAGGCGCAGAAGGTGACCTCNNGTTCCTGCAGGCGCCGGCGTGCGACGCGGCGGGCAACCTCGTGGGCTACCACGTCTCCGACGAGACCGTGCTGCCGGCCAACCGGAGCGACATGCTGCTGTCCAGCAGGCTGGAGTGGGCCGGCTTCGTGGTGAACGCGCGGGCGCTCTGGGAGGGCGCCGCGGACCGGCCCGACTGGGTGCGCGACCTCGACGCCATCGACGCCGACGCCGACGCGCGCGTAGCCAGCCCGCTCGCGCTCGTCACTGATGCGTGGTCGCTCCGGTCAGACACTCTTCACGAAGTCAAATTCCCACACGAGTAAGTTCGCCGGAGTCCCATAATTAACCTGACACCGCTTACCATTTTTGAAATTTACTACTGTTCTGCTTGCCAAATATACTCTAATGATTATTACTGCGTGATAATTGCCCGCACTAGTAGCATTGCATGCTCAGATCTAAGGTTTTGTTTCGTGGCGCGACACGAGGTACGAGTAGTTGCGCAAATTATGGTTGGCGATGATGGTCATGGTGTTCCTAATTAGGTTTGGTGGTAGACCTTACGCACATGCTGACCAGGCACAACAACGACTTGTTTAAGAGCCCTGTCACAAACTACTCTTAGCACTGTCATGGAATGCTTTTTGTGTGTAGAGAGATCGTGATTTGTGAATTGTGATCTGTCTATCTCACACTCCTCTACCAGTCTACCTGGTCTTGGTGGTTGCCGTTTTCATGAATGAGCATGTGTCGGTCCATGCTTCTCTCAGCTTCGTGACTAGTTCTCGTTGCATGACACTATGAGGTGGTTTAACATTAGTGGAACGATGAGTATTTAATAGACATGCAACATGGATTTCTTTTTAAATTTTTTTTTTATCTCAAATCGATTTCACGGTCCTCATGGCGTGACTTGTCTAATCAGAAAGGTTTATATTTTATTAGCGTGGTCACCTTACTTTCTCCAAAAGGCTCTCTATTTGCTTAATTGCTCCACTGACTCACCTAACCCAGCTGTCCTATGCGTTGTGTCAAGAAAAGCTGAGCTAAATATTCATACCTATCACTTCTATTAGCATACTCCAATCGGTACTCATTGTTCTCTTGCGTCTGCAGAACCTTTTATGCATTATTTTGGTTATGTAATGCTGATGTCTTGTACTTTTGCATTTCTTTCGTTCTAAAGTCGTTTTGGATTTTACTGACTGACGCTTGCAACTGTGGGGGTGTTCGTTTTATGGGGATCTAAAATTTAGAGGGGTCTAAATAAAAGAATCTTATTATTTAAGAGTATTGAATAAAGTTTAATTACAAAACTAACTGCAGAACCCCTGGTCTAATTTACGAGACGAATCTAATGAAGGTAAGTAAGTCGTGGTTAGACAATGGTTACTGTAACATGACTGTAGTAAAACATAGATTAATTAAAATCATTAGATTCATCTCGTAAAGATGTACCCATCTCTAAAAAGATTTTGTCATTAGACTTTATTTAGTACTAGATTCTCTTTGTCTAGAGCCCTCTAAAATTTAGTGCTAAAAGAAACGAACGGGCATATGTTTGGTTGCGCTATTTCTCGTTAACTAAATGGTTGTTCATTCTGAACATTTTGGTGCAGATGGAAAATCGATCCTCCTCTTCTGACTACTGGTGCACGGCAACAAACTGTTAAACCAGACACGCCCCTGAAGCAAACTACTCTAGCAAACACTGAAGATCAGCACTAGGGGTCATTTTTTTCGTGGGCACTAGAAATCAGAGCAAAACAGGCCGCTGTTGCTCCCAAATTTGTCAAACGTCTCCACTGACGCATCTGTCCCTCGTCGGTGCCAAACACTGTTGAGCAACATAAGCCAACTCAGCTCAGTTCTTTGGACTATACAGAGAAAGTCAACAACAATACATGTAATCGTTGGACCCGTCTAATCACTCTGTATCACTGTGTAAAATAGATAAAGTTTAATTATCTATACTACTCATCACTTCTTCGGTAGATAGTAAGTTAGGCATATTGTTTTCGTGTAAAATAGGTCAGAGCAGAGGATTGCAAAATTGATGTGGTCTGGGAGCTAATTGGTTGTACACTTGTATGAAATAATGATGATCCAGTTTTCACTTCATTTTTCTACACCCTTCGTTTGTATGTGCAAAGTTTTGGTCAAAGATCCACAAAAAGGATGTCAAATTGTGCAAATCTTATGACTGCTTGTGTTAAAAATTACTTTGTAGTTCCTGGTGGTCCTTGGTCATGACTCATGTGTTCCTAACTTTGGAAAAAGATAGTCAGCTATATGCTGTAGCACCTGCCTGAAACTGTTTTATTTTCTCACTGCATGTCAAATGTCTCCTATATCGACCGACGGCTGTTTCACACAGCGTGTTGTTGTATTCATCTTTCTATTCACTGCTGAACGTAGAACTGATAGCTTGAAATTCCATCAGGATGGGCCGTGTACTCTTCGAACTGATGCTGAGAAAATTTGTTTTCCCTCGGAATGTTTCCATCAACTAGAGTCGCTATTCTTTTGTTTTGTGAACATGGGGTGGCCAGCCTGGCCCAAATCACTACTTGAGGTCCAAAAGGCCCTAAACATATTTGACCCATCTTAGGCCGTATGGGCCGTATATGAAGCCCCTGCATGATGATCCACGGCTCGTGAGTTATGACCCAATCCAAAAGGCCCTGAACATAATGCTCTTTTCGTTTTGTTCGGCTTTCTTTTTCTACACACGATCCAATCAACGTCAGCAAAAAATGCCCCGCAAAAAATATCACAGGAATCCTGAGACGTGACTTCAGGAAATGCAGTACGGCATGTTAGGTCTGACTTGTGGTATAATAATACACGAAAGCAACAGGAAAAGCGCTGTTTAACTAATGCGACATTTTGTGCGGGAGAAATGAGATCTTTTTCCTCGCATCCTTGCTTGGCTCTCTTTTGGCCGTATAACGCAGACACTAGTATCTTTCATCTTCAGATGGGTTCACACCACCGGGCAGCGCCTGTGTTTCTACGCTACCGTTAAAAGGCTTGTTACCGACTATTAATTCTGAATTAACCGCGTTACTGGCTGTTAGCGTAGACTGAAGCCCGTGACACCTTGATCACTCGCTGGGTTAACCAAAGGAGATGGCCTAAAGCTGGACGGCAACATTTCTTTACTCAAATGTGGATGTCCGAAGAAGAATTTTTCAGAAACTGACGGCAACCATCGCAGGCCTTATCTGAATCTGACTTTAGGTATCCAGACAATCCCAATCTAACATTTCCCTTTGCTAACTGACCGACTTTAAAAATCTGTTTATTTAAAACTATGGATGTGGTGTAGTTTCTTCCCTAAACAATACTAGTACATTTTTCATGCGCGCTGAACGGTTAAAATTTACTTTACCTGTTTCGTCCCGTTGCTTGTGTCTGAATTTGACCGAGGACAGCCCCCTGCGCTGCGCATGAGTTCATCAATCTTCTTCAACTCTCGATCGAGCGAGCCTGACAACCGCACGATCAACGAGTGCCAAAACTCAGATCGATCAATCGAGCTAGCTAGCAGGTCACCGAAATATCCGGTGCTCAATCGAGCGAGCTTGGATCGATCAGGTCCATATCGAGCTACAGTAGCGCCCACCAATCCACAAACGCGACGTAAACCGTTACAGAGAGTCCCGTGAACCGCTCCGTGCTGCATGCAACATTTGGCTCCTTCCGATATGAAGAAATACCGAGCCCAAGGAACAGGGATAGTCGCTGAAGTAGATCGCGCAAAAAGTTCAGCAAAAGTTGTAAAGGGAACTGAAGGTCCGCGGCATCCAGAGAAAATGAGTACAAATCGAGAAGAGGGCGTGATTCATCAGCCATCACTACGAGCCGTCCGTTCATCTGCCGTGCCGCGTTAAGCCGGTAAAACAAAGCTGGCCCGGAGGAGCGGAGAACCAGGGCACAGCTCGATCCACGTCCAAGGACTCCGAGTTTCTATCGTTTCTCCGATCGTACATAAGTTGCGTGCCGGGCAGTTCGACTTCGATCGACCGATCGACATGGCTAATTTTGAGCCTTTGACCAGAGCCTAGTTACGTTACGTATTGAGACGGTCAGAAAGCGTCCACGCTGCACGGACACGCACGCACTTTTGAGCAGGGAAGGTAGGTGAGCTCCATGTGCTTCCGAAGGAAGAAAGACCGGTTGGACAGAGGAGAGCAATGGAGGACTACACATGGCATATCTGATAGTAAAGGTTTCAGCTCTAATCTGCATCACATGTCGTGTACTTTGCTCTGCATGATTGAAATAACATGGCTCGGTGCATGTGTGTACTTTGCTGTTTGCCCTGCCTATGGAATATACGACGTTCCTACGATACGGTGGTGACCGCAAGTTCCTGCGCCTTTCCTCGCCGCCTCTTTTCCCAACGGACTAATCGGATCAGGTGAGATAGACGTCTAGTGGACAAAGCCAACGACTGAACCGTGCAATTGATACAAAGATTCTTAGAAAGAAAAGAAAGAATGACGAAAACAAAGCAATTGAAGCTTTGTTGGTACCTGCGTTGTCCCCATGCTATTGCCAGTAGATATGAGCAGCTGGCTCAAGTGGTTTGCCCAAGATGGATCGCGATTTCTTTCCGCTGTAGTATGATGGGTAGCCACGGCGGACGGCGACATCCGCGGGCATCGCTTCCGCATTCTGAATTTGTGATGCTCGCGAGGCTGAAGTGTTTACGGAAGCAGTAGCACTACCTTGCTTCGCAAGTGGACAGTGACATCTAATTTTAGTATTAAGCAAGTGAAGCAGAAAACAGCAGTACTAGATATTCATTTGTACGGTGATAAGTCATGCAGCAGCCGGAATCGCCTTATCATGAAATTATGCAAACCAAGTTGTGCTGTCCAGTAATGAGATAAGAAGGAATAATCTAAGGTTTTGCGTGAAACATAGAGTTACTTTTATTGAACATACTCATATATATGATACTCCTATATACGGATAACCAAAAGAAAATGAACATGAATAATCTGTTTAATTATAGTACCAAATCATTCATCATCACGACATGGTTGGAAATTGAGTACCCTAGTACCAGTACTCCAAAATCACGTAAGTACTTTGTCGTGGGAGGGCAGTGGGCAGGCTGAGGCGTGGCCAATCATCAACGGAACGGGTAGTGTGCCGTGCTTTGCTGGTTCGCTGACCCGTGCGCGTCGCCTTCCCCTCTCGTTTTTCTCCGTGCGCGGGAGGGAGGAGAATTTCTAGTTTCTCACCAATCCCGGTGTGCGGGGGCTCCACGCCTCAGCCAACCAACCCCATGCCCGACGAGACGTCGCTCTTGCCTTGCCGAGATCCCCTTTTCTTTTGTCTACCCATGCGGCCTGCCGTTCTGCGTAAAGATTCTATGCTGCGCCTTGTTGAGGCACTCGCTATGTGGTCGCAGTTGATGCCTCAAATGAGCAAAATAGTCTTCATCCAATTTAAGATGTGATTTTTTTCCCTGACAATGGACGCATTTCGATCAACTTCAAGATTCATGTTTTGGCGACGAGTTTGTCTCCGAAGAAAAATGTGCCACTGAATCCAGTGCAACCTAACACAAATCCATGCACGGATGCTTCGTTCCCAATCGTGCTCGCGAGGAACATGCCATCTCCGTCAAAGACATGAATTTGATGCGGCCTTGGTACTGACCGACGCAGCACGGACGCCCACGAGGAATCCACTCGCTCGCTGCGTTCCCATGTCGCGCAGAGGATCAGATGATGAGAGGAATCCGCGCGCTCGTCTCCTCAACCACCGGATTCCATCAACACAAAAGGGGATCCCCTTGCACAGTGGTTGGCACGTCGCGATCGGAGGTGCACGACATGGTTGGATGGCTTACTTGGCCCTCCTCCCTCCACTTAGCCGCCTTCTCATCCATACCCTCCACTGCTCCATCTATCCCATTGGATGAACAAGTAGCCGCAGGACCATGCCGGACGGTGGTTTCAGAATTTCATCGGTACCTGACCTTACAGCAGTTTCATGTCCGCAAGCTACGTACACTACTACCGCGTGCTTACATGGTGAAGTACGTGACCGCGTGTACGCAGTGTCCTCTCACACGGAACTGTAATCCAGTCTCAGTGACCGCTTCGCTTTCTCCTTGGTTGTTTCCGTCCAGTGACAGATACTGTAAACTATGGCGGCTGAAACGGGATCGGGTTAACACAAAAGGTAAAGAGATTTATCATTTCAGTCAAAATCATCCAACTCCACGTTACCTCCTCGTCACGACCCAACTCTGTCTCCACTCACACGTTACCCCACAGATATCAAAATAAACAACCCAAATAATCGAGCATCACCATTTGGACTACGCCACTAAACACAAATTTCAGCACAACACGTCAACAAAAAAATACTGCTCGCCCTCTCGCCTCTCGGGAGGGAAAAATGGAAAACAAAAGATAAGAGAAATTATTGGTCGCCTTCAATCCAATCCAACCTGTCCACGTCCGCGCCACCTTGATGACCCCAGAATCAATAAAAATCGGCGTGAAAAAAATATCCTAATGCCCGTGCAGATTAAACTGGCCAAAAGGATCACGGAATCTGGGCCCACAACTCCCCCGCCCCCACTTGTATAAAGCGACACCAATACCGCCCCGCCATGGAAAGAAAAGGAACACCTCCTCCTCCTACCTCACATCATCCACTCACTCCCTGCTCTTCTCGCTAGCTAGCTCCGGTGATGGGTACCTCATCATCGACGACGTCGCTCGCGGCGGCGGCGCTGATGCTGCTCCTGTCGCTGGCTGCGGCGGCGGACATGTCGATCCTCTCGTTCGGGGAGCGGAGCGAGGAGGAGACGCGGCGGATGCACGTGGAGTGGATGGCGCGCCACGGCAAGACGTACAACGCCATCGGCGAGGAGGAGAAGAGGTACCAGGTGTTCAAGGACAACCTGCGCTACATCGACGAGCACAACGCCGCAGCCGACGCCGGCGTCCACTCCTTCCGCCTCGGCCTCAACCGCTTCGCCGACCTCACCAACGACGAGTACCGCGCCGCCTACCTCGGCGTCAGGACCAAGCCGCAGAGGGAGAGGAAGGTCAGCGCAAGGTACAACGCCGGAGAGAACGAGGCGCTGCCGGACTCCGTCGACTGGAGGACCAAGGGCGCCGTCGCAGAGGTCAAGGACCAGGGCAGCTGTGGTAAGCATAAGCATCCATACACCTCTGCTTCCTTCTGATGCTTCTGCTTAAATATGCATGTCATGGTTGCTTCCATGTGCCTGATGGATCATCTTCCATGATGGCAGAAGAGAATATACTTAACCTTTTTTTTTGTTTATAACTGTCCTCGATATGCGTAAATAGTGAAATTTAATCGTCCAGTTGCACTTACTACCTGATGGGATCTGTATCTTCTACCTGATGGTCAACGGAAAGAATATGCAGTTCCCAGAGCATGGTCAGATAGTCATACCTCAAAATGGAAGCAAAGTGGAAGGGGGGCTTGTATCTATACAGATCGAGTTTACTCTAAATTTTGAATTATGGGAGATGCCTAATTAATAAATTGCCTAGTTTGCATCGATTTCAAAGCTAATTTTTATGCTAGAGTATGATTTTTGAGACCTTCCAACGTTGTCCAACTAGTAATTTCGTCGTTATTTATTTGAACCAACAATTTACAAGTATCGTGCCATTAATATAACCGAATGATGTACCGACACAAAAGGACGAAGGTGGCCATAGTGTATTTGACTGTTATGGTTTTAATAGAATATAAAGGTGATAGATAATGTCGAAGTAGGTTCATCGAACATGGACAATCACATTATTTTGCTCCTTGCTAACTACAATTATCTTGACGGAAGGAGCAATGTAAAAAAATCTTAAGGCACTGTCAGTGGTCATGGTCATGCTGATGGAGCTGGCGGTCCGATTTGTGCGTCCCAGCTCCCAACTCACCATTCGCTTCGATTCCACATGATTCCAAATAGGTTCTTGTCTGTACTGTTTGCTTTGCGAAACACTCCAATACTGACATCAGATTGCAATGACAATAACTAGTACTATCATGGCATATTGGTGTTGATGTCTGATCTCTGTTTATCGCTTGCAGGAAGCTGCTGGGCTTTTTCAGCAATTGCGGCTGTTGAAGGCATCAACCAGATTGTTACGGGCGACTTGATCTCCTTGTCTGAGCAGGAGCTGGTCGACTGTGACACCTCATACAACCAGGGGTGCAACGGAGGTCTGATGGACTATGCGTTTGAGTTTATCATTAACAATGGCGGAATTGACACGGAGGAGGACTACCCTTACAAGGGTTTGGACAACCGCTGTGATGTCAACAGGGTATACTTTCCTCGCTAGTTTATCTCCCTACCTCCCTTGACTTCTTAAGAGCAAGCATAATTTATGTACTTAACTTTTGTTTTTGTGTGTTGGGTTCATTACAGAAAAACGCAAAGGTTGTGACGATTGACAGCTATGAAGACGTAACCCCGAACAGCGAGAAGAGTCTGCAGAAGGCGGTCGCAAACCAGCCCGTCAGTGTTGCAATTGAGGCTGGTGGCAGAGCGTTCCAGCTCTACAGCTCGGTAAGCGCCACTTACCTTGCTGTTGGAATTCATTTGTTGAGCACATGTCGTTAAGTTACAAATGAAGTTCTGAATTTTTCTCAGTAGGCAGCAGTAAGTTACAGCAACCTGTTTGATGGATTAGGAGCATCTGCCATTCTATCTTAGATTAAAAAAAAACGCTCATGTTAGGTCTGGTCACCTAATCGCTTTAAAGCTGTCGCATTCGCATCGTTAGTCTGGATTATTTCACGGAATGGAATGATTCTGTTGTCACTTGCAAGTTGCCACTACTAAGGAAAATAGGATACTACATCTGGAACAATTTGTAGTACAATTAAGTGCCCCCACCCATTTCGCAGAGATCATGTTCCTTTGCTGCTTACTGTCCCCTCTTTCTGAAGCATTTTAATTTGTGTCATCATTTTGATGTCTTGTTGTAAATGCGGCATAGTGCAGGAAGTGGATTGAGCTATCATCCACTTCTGCTGCAAAAACAGCAAAGTGTCATCAGAAGATTCTGAAAGTGTCTTTCCTTGTCATAAAGTAAAACTTGCACTTAAAAACAATTGCATTGGCCTCACAGACAGCCTTTTCTATCGAATGCTTTCTTTCTGTTATATTAATTCCATTTCCATGATAGACAATGTACTGATACTGATAACCATTTTTTGATCTCTCAGGGTATCTTCACCGGAACGTGTGGAACAGCGCTGGACCACGGTGTCACCGCCGTCGGCTACGGTTCAGAGAACGGCAAGGACTACTGGATCGTGAAGAACTCGTGGGGCGCCAGCTGGGGCGAGTCCGGCTACGTCAGGATGGAGCGCAACATCAAGGCGTCGAGCGGCAAGTGCGGCATCGCCGTGGAGCCGTCCTACCCTCTGAAGAAGGGCGAGAACCCGCCGAACCCCGGTCCGACGCCGCCGTCCCCGACGCCGCCGCCCACCGTCTGCGACAGCTACTACACCTGCCCGGAGAGCACCACCTGCTGCTGCATCTACGAGTACGGCAAGTACTGCTTCGCCTGGGGCTGCTGCCCGCTCGAGGGCGCCACCTGCTGCGATGATCACTACAGCTGCTGCCCTCATGACTACCCCGTCTGCAATGTCCAGCAGGGAACCTGCCTCACGGTAAATACTCTGACAATTTCAGTATGCTTGACTTATCGTGATCATGATTTTGTCTGAATCTAATGTGTTTACCGCTTTGGTGAACAGTCCAAGGGCAGCCCACTGTCAGTGAAGGCCCTGAAGCGTACTCTGGCTAAGCCTCACTGGGCTTTCCTCGGCAGCAATGAAGCTGAAGGCAGGAAGAGCAGCGCATGAACAATCTCAGCGTGATGCTAGGCCGTCAAGAGCTATGGTGATTAGCTCTGGCTGATAATCATCTAGCGATTGGCGAAACAAAAGGCGCGGCGCCGCAGTCGCTGTTTAAGTATATCCGTATAATAGGTGCTCATGTACATAAAGCCTGAAAAATGGGTTCGCTTATTTGCAGAACTGCCAAATTTGCTTTTGCATATATGTAAAATTCAGCTAGCTTTGCTAAGCTCCTCGCTATTGCATTTGATGCTATGAAAATCAATATTGGAATATGATTCAAATGGTTATGATATACAAACCCTTTGATGTTTCATGAGGTCTGATCCGACGCTTATTTGAGCTGACGAAGTATTCGGCATGCTCTCACTGCTTCACGCCGCTTAGACCCCATATACTAAGGGCCTGTAGCCTTGTTTGTGCTGCAATTCATGTCAGTGATCAAATTCCTACTCGGATGGCTGCCGATCGTGTGACTGACGTGGACAACTGCAGAAGACATGCATCAACCCTATTCTACCAATGATATTCCATAGTTAAAGAGTACACAGGCAAAGATTATCAGATGCTGTGGTAAAAGTTTGGCGTCAGCCTCATTCACGACTTGCCGCGTTTGATCTCAGACATACCGAAGAATTGATCTACCTTTTTTGGCTGTGAAAAATTATAAACCGAGGTTCACAATATAACGATAAAGCCCATCCCCCAGCTAACATAATAAACAACTTGCAGCGTCACAGATATGCTCATAAACCAAACATAACATTAATTCATTAATTAATATATCTTAATAAATTTGTCACACCTAAATAAATAAAACACATGCGGCAGCTACGAAAGCATAACATACATTTGAGTCAAATAGTGAATAGTAATTGTTACGGTAACACAACATTTACAGTTCAATAGCATGGCACCGGCTGCAAGGCCCCCGAACATTTAATTTAACTTTGGGAGGAACTTTGCCAAGAATGTATCTGTTGACGGCCTTGAGCGCTTTATGTGCTTCCAATATCATATAACTAGTTATTGGGCTGCATTTACCAGTTCTGCGGACAGAACACCTCCCGCTTTTTTCATCATCCTCTTCATCATATACAGTATCCACTGTAAGAGTTTCAAGTGATGTCGCATTTTCTAGAATATGACATGCGAGTTCAACCATACTCTTTGCAGAGCAGAAGCCAATGACCTGCACATTCTTGAGCCTCTCATGCTTGTATTCAGGCATATGCCTAATGTGTGAGGCATGTTCAAAAACCGAGTCATGCTTCATGTCATCCTGATGTACCTACATGGTATCAATAATATCATACTTAAATTACTAGCTCAACCACAGATAATTAGATGTCATATGAGAAGGTAACTTACACTCAAGATAAAAGTTTTCAAGAAAGGAGAAGCAACCAGAAACGCAGCCAAAGATAAATAATCAAAGGTTGGGGAAACGGACGTACAACCACCAGAAAGATAAATCTCCAAGTACTTGAGGTGAAGAAATCTGTTAGCCACCATTGGTGAATTAACCCTCTGTGTAAACAAGTCTTGGATTAATTATAAGGCATAGCATGATTACTGTTATGTCATATCACCAGTATCCAATAATCCAAAGTTTCAGAGTACATACCTCACAAAATGAAGATATAGTAAGGGTTTCAAGATGTGGCATAACACATGGAAACTTGGTGATAGCATAATAGATAGAGTTGACCTCTTGTGAAAACTGCACGGTCAAATTCTTCACTTGAGATGATTCTCCGAATGAGAGTGGCACTGGGTCACCAAAGAAATGAAAAGTGGAGAGGTTTGGTGCTTTGTTCTCTATCATTTGCAGCATTTTGCATGTTAACACCTTCAGAAAACTGAGCCGTTCCAGGCTGAATGGTATTTTCAGGCATATTAACTCACTGCAATACCTGAGTACCAACTGTTCCAAAGCAAAAGAACTCGAAAGAAGACGCCCTAACTCATCATCTGTAATACGCACTCGATACGAATGCAGCTTTGTTAAGCTTCTCAAGCAATCAAAACCAATTGCGGGACGAAAAGCACAATCTGTGAGGTAAAGATCCCGGATTGAATTTCCATGCCCATCAAATAAAAGTGAGCATGGAAAGTTATAGCACGAAGGCAGCAAAAGGGCAACTTCTTCAATCCCTGATCTGAAGGCAACCTGAACCCAACTACTGAGATAAATTTCTATATTGCAATAATCATGGGATTCAAGCCTGAATGTCTTCAGACCAATACCCGAGTGATATTTCAGAACGTGGTCAACTCTGCTAGCAAAACCCTTCGCTTTATCACCTTTTTTGACTGCATTCCTCTTCAAGCCCAGTGTCTTCTTGGTCAAAGTGAGTTTGGGATAGTATCTCCAAGATCGTAGAAATGTGTGAGACACACAAGCAGCACGGGCAGCATCTTGAAGTGACATCAGGGAATGTATATGACACAAGATATCCTGCACAAGCATGGAAAGTTGACACTGGGATTGTGACGGAATCAATTTTTTGTACAAGAAAACAATGAAATGATATGGATTAAACTTTTATTCCAAGTGATCTGTTCATGTTTGTGCAAAATGTGCCATATCACAGTTTGAATGCAATTGAGGGAGGTGATAAAGTTTTTTTTTTCAAAAGTGATACCAAACAATGTAATTTTTCGTCATTACGTGAACAGTTATCCACTTTACAATAGCATGCCAAAAATGAATCAATGGAGGAAAGGAAAAACAAACAGACATAACGTGGTATCAAGTATTCACGAATTGCCTCCATGGTAGAAAACACGAATTTTGGACACCATTTTACATCGTACCTCCGGAAGATTTGCCCCTGAATACCTAAGCTTTTACCTCCTTGAGAATATTCATCTTCTTGGCGGGGTGAATCCTTTTGTGCCTCTGAAGCAGCCAATCTCCTCAATCCATCTGAAGCAAATCACGCATGGAAGTGAACAATTAACCGACCAAGACAACAAACTAAGCATAGACACGCACACAGACAGGAATCCAAGTTATTTCGGTTAGCCAACTTTTCAAGAACAATAACTTGTGTAATAAAAAACACAACTCTTTTCACTTCCATAAAAAGAGTTTCTTTATGTTCCATGAAAATGTACCGAGTGGTAACAAAATTGACATCATTCTTTGGTACCACTGAAGTTATAGTTGGTAGTAAGTACCACTCCAAGGATGGTAAAATTCCCAGAGAAAAAAGGTACAATTGACACGATGAATATTTTCTGCAATATTAGAGGCGAGTATGATGGAATAACTTCACAAATTAGGTTTTATATTTATGAGCAGATTCACATTTAAACAAAAGACGAGTACTGTTGAAGCTCCATACTAAAAACATGAAAACAAATAGAGCTATTTTGGAAATTTAGCACCTACAAAAAAAAAACGAACTGCCGACTGCAGAGAGCATGGAAAGATGATTTTATTGTAAAAGAAGAAACATGTAGACAGCAATAGAGGCCCGTCGGGTAGAACTGTGGAGCCATCATAATACGCGGAACAGGCAATAGATTTCCATGAAGCAGAGATGGATAACACATAGACCGAGTCACCGAGGGGGTTAAAAGGCGACTTACAACGGGATTGGATTTGCCGGCGGCGCTTCCGCTCCTTCTGCATAGACATGAGCCGATTCAGCAACATCGGCCCCATGAGTCTCGAAAGCACGAAAGCGGCGAGCGGCCGACCTCTGGACTCTGGTCGCCTTTCCCTCTCAGATCTCAGCCATATGTCGTACAACGCGCTCGCTCTCGATTCGAACCCGAACCGACAAGAGCGAGGGGAGCAATTCCCTTTTGACCTGAGCCGCCTTACGTCCGAGGGTAAAATCTCTGCCCGGGAGCTCACGTGTCCGACCGGGTCTTCGTCTTCCTCAACCATCGACCGCCGCCTCCGAGTCGAGTTCTCCTTCCTTAAATTCGTCGGCCACTGCCCCCGCCCTGGCGCGCCCCCACCCATGCACCTCCGTCGCCGTTCC
>LAPY01001147.1:36894-57779 GCA_000970635.1 Eragrostis tef
CCCAGGCTCCCGCCGACGTCCTCCTGGTTTACCAGGTCTCGCTCTCTCGCTTTGCATCGGAGGGAGCCGCGCGTGCATTCTCGTTAACGAATTCTGTGTCTGCGGGTTCGTGTCGTTACAGAGATGCCAGTCCCACGAAGCGGACGCGGCGGTGGCTGAGGTGGCGGCTGGATTCCCAGGGGCCTTGGTGAGTGCCTCCTCCTCCTACCGTTCATGTGCCCTTTACCTGTTCGATGTTTTGCTGCAATGCGCTGCGCGAGGGTTTAGCGCTCGGTGCGTGAAAATTTACCGGTCGTGTGTGTGTTTGGCACTGCAGGTGGGCGAGGAGGAGGTGCTGGAATGTTCGGGCGAGCTGGTCGCAAAGGCGGTTGAGTGCGGGCTGCGCTCCCTGATGCTCGAAAATGGGTGGAGGTGCCTTGGAGAGACCATTTACGTCTGCTCGACATTTGCGGAGAGTGAGGAGAAGACTGATCTGTGCGCTCTGAATGTGGTACGGTGCTTTTGCCCCTCTTTGCGAATTGTTGAATGCTCCTCTCTGTGCACGTCAATGCCATGGGGCTTCCCTCTAGTGGGGATTCGAACATTCCAAACGGGTTTACAGGATGATTAGAGGTACTGGTGAAGCAATGGATGAAAATTGGTTAAGATGCAAGACATGTAACAATTTCTGTGAACCATTCGCATGGCTTATGCTCAATCTGAAGCAAGCCTGATGCAGCTTCAGCTAATGACGTTCCACCAAAACTAACATATATATTGTTCACAAACTCATTTATCCTTTCATCACTAAAGTGGCCATTTAGGCTTTAATTGCTTCAGAAATTTTAACAGCTCTCATGGTTCATCGCTTTGTGAATCCATAAATCTATGTTTACAATGTGGTCGCGTTGTAGTTGCCATCATGTTCCAGATAAGCATCAACATGTAAATGCAATCATAGTTATTCAAATGCAAGCCTGTTATACTTGATTTATATAGAAGTATTGTTCAAATTTAAATATATTTATTCAGAAGAATAAACAATTTTCTAAATTCGAAACAAGCTGCAAAAATAGAATGCCTTTGGCAGGGTAGATAGTTTTTCTCCTCCCCATATTCTTCAGTTGTTTGTTATGATTCAGCTATTAAATGCTTAATTTGGTTTGAGTCTTTGACTATTTCCACTTTAATGTTATTTTATTCATTACTACAATATGACTTTACGATATTATGGTGCAACTGTTACATAGTTTTGTTATTTTCTTAGTGTTCAAATTGCTGCAGGAAATTCGATTAGGGAGAAATGGCGATTTTGAATTTGTGGTCTCACCTGATGCGTTTCGGTTCGCTACTCATAAGGTATCCCTCAGTGTTGCCTGAATTTCCAATGTAGAGAAGATAATAGATCCATATGACATATAAATGTTTTGATGCTAGATTTCTGATGCTGATGGCTTGGAAACATTCCAGCCTAGGAATGATGTGGTATTGGATAACTGTAACCGTGTAAATGTCTGTACAACTCTTCCAGCTCTTCAGGAAGGACATGTTATAGGTAAGAGTTCTGGTATTACTTCACTTGTTAAAATAATACTTCATTTTGTTCTGGTTTTCTTTTCTTTTGTAGGATATAGCAAGATACTTCCCTCAGAACAGTGCTTGGATAAGTTCATGGAGCTTTGCTCACTTAAGGTGGCATATGACATTTCCTACCCCTTTTCATCTTTGTTCTTGTTTCAGAATAACTTATTTCTCATTTTGCACATTTCTGTAGCATGGGTTAGACACAAGCTGTAATTATCATGTAGCAGTCAAACTCAGATATGGAACTTCATTGGAAGCTCAATGGTAATCCTTTCCTGAAATCCCTGCTGCATTTATTGTGTGACACTGTTAATAATTGATATACTAAATATCTCAGTACACATCTGTTTTCTTGTCTTTGTCCAAATTAAGTAGGTTACCTTCTTCATTAGTTCTACAAGGTCCAGGGCTTCAACCAGCCTTGAAATCTGTAAGACCATCAAAGGCAATGTCTTCCTTGCAATCCTTTGCAAAATTATTGAGTGGTGAGGAGTAAGCTGTTACTTTGTTATTGTGAAATACTCTGTATGAACTTTAAGTTTTATTACATGCTTCTGGTTGTTGTGATGCATGTAAACCAAAAGGAAAAAAAATAAAACAGTGGCATGCCAGCAATGGTTTCCCTACTTTTGTTGTTGTTATCGTTTATAAACAACCTTGTATATGCAATATACTATAAAGCAATGGTTTCCTTCTCATATAATTTTGGGAAATAAGTTTCTCTATACTGGAAAGGATTATTTGTTAAACCTCACTGACAATTTCTCCTTATTTCAGCCTGGAATTTCTTTGGTCAGAATCAACTAGTAATTAAGGTAACAAACAATCCTTGTGACAGATCGTGTGCCTTTTCTACATCACATGGTTATAATAGTGAGGTCACGGAGGTCTTTTGTTTCCATGTTGGGTAAAACTGGGAATTTCTACAGGAACAATTGCTACTGAACTGCACTGCTGCTCTGCCTACTTGGGATAAGGCTACAAGTAACTTGACAATACACACTGCCAAAACTGACAATTCCAGAGATCAGTCATATATAGGTCGTCCAAATTTGGTGGCAACAGAGCAATCATTTGTCCTAGGTACCTTGTGTTGAACAAATTTTCATTCTTCTATGGTCAAAATCTTTCTTTATCACCCACTAAGTGCACTTATATTTGTTCGTCTGCAAGAGTTTCACACCCCAAAACCTCCTATTCTTTGTTCGTTGAGTGTGAAATCATTGGATGCCAAAGGTCACAAGATCACTCACTCTATGGATGAGAATGATGATTTTAGTGCCACAAGTCCAATCCAGTATGGCTACCAATCAAAACCGCCTGTTGTAACCGAATCGTGTGAATGTAAGTTCAGATTTTGCTTACCTTCTACTTTTTAATACGCAAGTTATACAAATAGGTTAGTTCAGGTGAATTACTGATATTTCTAATTGCCTATAGCTCAGTATGCAATTTATATCTGGAAAAGGGATTGTATATCTTTGTTACCTTACTACAAATAAAAATATTAGGGGAGTGACTGCAATTTTTGGGGAATATTAGGGGAGTACGCTACAAAATATATTAATGTATGATAGAAATATATGTACCACTACAAATAAAATTGAAGTGACTGCAATTTTTGTGGAATATTAGGGGAGTGACTGCAATTTTGGGGGAATATTAGGGGAGGACGCTACAAAATATATTAATGTATGAATAGAAATATATGTACAAGATGTCTTGCACGTTCAAATCATCAAGGGTAAACAAGGTTCATGCTTCACTGTACATCTGAAATGTTATGACATTTATTAAGTTTACTCTTTAGCCAATGTTGCCAGATATAGTAAAAACTAACAAGCTTTAGGAATAACATAGCTTATCCAACATTCTCTTCCATTGGTGCAAGTTAGGTGGCAAAAATGTCCTCTTCTTTGCTCCAATATTTCAATGACCTCAATAGAGCAATGCCAGCTATTTTCTATTAAATCAGAAAACTTGCAGAGTGCTGACTTAGACCATATGTTGCTTCTATATTCTACTCTTATGCAGCACAAGTTACTATCTTCAAGCCTTCGTTCAGCAGAAAGAAACCAGCAGAAAGAAGGAAAATGGGATATTCATTGGGTAAATATATTGTTTTACTACATTTGTTATAAATGCATACGCCTTAGTAATCCCTGATCACATTGTTTCTTTCACTAAAATGGCATTTCGTGTACACTTCTTAATTTCTTATTTTTGCATTAGAGAATCCTGATGTTCATAATTCAAACAAATCAAGTCACCCTGATCCTGCCTCGAGCCTTGCTAATCATGTTAGTTCATCAAGCGCAAGTCTTCCCATGTCAGTGACTCAGGTATGGACCCAGAGTGCATGGCCGATTGAATAAACAAATGAAGTGTTGCTATATGTGGGATCCAATGGATGCGATGTTGTACCTGATTCTAACAAAAAACCCTAGAAAAAAACACCTAGGAAGAATGTGCCGTTTTACCATTTTTGGTCATGGAAGATCGTAGGAAATCAGCTGTTGACAGCTTGGTATCCAGCGTTTGTAGCAGTGTGCTATACCTCAGTCCATGTGTGTTGGAGGGAGGGAGGGAGGGAGGTATTATTGTTAAAGAAATGTGAAATACACTCCTCTGATCCTCTCCCATCCACTTCACTGAAACTGCGGGGCATTACATGCGTATGGTGATGGTCATATCTGATTCTTTTCATGTCGTAGCAGTGGTGTTAGGTTTTAAAAAGGTGTCTATTTTTAGTTAAAGTTAGCTTGCTACAACGATATTCTTTCGCCCCTTTTGTTTTGTCTATTTATTGGTTGAAATTTGAAAGGCAATATTTTCTTGCAGCTTCACCGCACTTTCCACAGTTTTCAGACCCATCACAGACAGGACTATCTTTCTATGTTGAACTTATTTTCCAAGTGATCCCCTTGTATCATTTTAACATATATATATATATATATATGCGCAATAATACTGGTTGTGTTGAAGTAACCTTCTTTGGTATTCGGGATGCCCCAATCTGCATGCTAGCATTTGGCGCATGACTTTTGAGCATGTATGTCTCTATCATCATTACATGTTTCTGAAAATCATGAACAGGAGCATGCAAAGTTACAGAAGACCAGTTGTCAAGGAGGTGGAGGAACTGAAAAAGGTAATATTACGAAACTGTTCCATTTATGACAAATATATTTTTGAACGAAATACAGTATCTAATGTTCCTTATTTACTCTGCAGTGCTACAAGGTTATTTAGATAAGAGTAATATGGACTCAAGAAGAAAGATAAGTCATTTATCTTTTCTAATTTTTTTTTGAAAAAAAGATATTAATTGTGACATAAAATAATCTGTAAAGAACAAAACTTTATCTGTAAGAGCATAAAATAATTTGACTCTTTCAAAACTACAGTAGAGAAAGACCTCATGATATTAGCCTGATAAATATCTTGTCCATAGACCAAACATTCAACTTGATGTACTTGATGAGGGGAACTGGGGCAGGCAAATTAATATCTGCTTTCTCAGAATTCCTTATATTTTTGCTGCATTATTTATGACCATCAGGATCATCCAGTTGGGATTTTTCAGATGGAAAATATGTAATCATGAGGCTTGCTATATTTCTGAAACTAGTTAGAAACTCAAACAATAGGGATTCAAGGGGGGGAGGAGGGGGAGGGGGGCGCTCACTTGGCATTTGGAAGAAGAAAGGACGAAGCTCTTCTGTTGCAAGAAACAGAGAAAAATTGCAGTTTATTCCAATCCCTTACTCCTCTGTTTTGTGTCCTATCAGTCCATTCGATTTTGCCACCGTTGTCCTATCAACTAATGATGGTGATGAGCATCTCGGAGCATGAAATTTGGTTCCCTTCATTCTTTTCAGAGAAGGCCGAGATTAGAGTCCGCTATTCCTCACATCCACATCAAAAGAAGATTCAGTTTCATCTAATCCGTACTGTAAATGCCACCTCTCACACTTCTCACCTCCAACCATCTCCTCATTTTCTCGAGTGCTCTCCAGTATCGCTTGGTTGTTGGTCTCGATTTTTTCTTCTCTATGATGTATGAAAACTTGACTTCTGCTCGTATTCCTTTGATTGCCGCTACTTCCTTCACTTCACTCCATTCACCTTGTCACATTTCTCAAATAATCTTAGAAGGCAAGCAACCAAAGCAATCTTTTAATCTGGTTTTCCCAGCATTCTTCCATTGCTGGAGTGGAAAAATATATGCTGCTGTCACTAATGCATAACTCCTGTGGATCTTCCCGTAGTTTATATAGTATTGTAGTGCATCTTAGTTTGGAGTCACAGAGTATCAGTTTTGTTTTGTTCTTTGCACCGTTTCATCAGTTAATAGTGAGTTGATTTTTCAGCATCATAATGCGGACTCTGGTTGGTATCCTATCTTTGCTAGCTCTATATAATTTGTGGCTTGGTTGGTAACAAGGCTAGGGCCCTGATTAGTGCTCCATCGTACCTTTCTCCAGAAATCCATGCATCTAGAGCTGTATAAGGATTAAGGTTCTTTGGTTGAGTAGTATTGTTCCTATGTTGGATTGAAAATAAAAAATCGAATCCAGAAAGGAATATTTCATTTCATACTTGCATTCAGTGGAGCCCAGCATGGTTGATAATTATCTAGGGCTAAAAAAGTAGTTAATTTGTTTTTTCCACAGCAAAGATTGTATCCTAGGTATTCCAGAAGTGACAAAAAAAACAGCAGATATTGAGAAAGATGTGCTTAGCACAAATACAATTAACAAGAAAATGAAGTTTGTGGCTACCAAGGATGAGGTAAATGCAGCAGCGAAGACAAATGCCAAGCAAGATCTTGGCAAGAAAGAGTCTGCTGCTGTGACGAAACTGACAACAGTCCCAGAAGTTGTCAAAGATAAGATTCTTACAAAGGTGATTAATCAAAAATTCTTTTGCAAATGATAAAATTTACTAACTTTATAATTATATGCAATTATGTATCGAACAATGAATTCATTGCTTATGTTGCAATTCCTTCAGATAAGAGATCATCCAAATGGTGAGCTTAGTAACAGAAAGGTGACAAATGCTAGAACAAAGCCACTCGACAAGGATTCTTTTAATTCAACAACGAGGACAAAAGTGAAGCCAGATATTGCCAACGATGAGTTGATCTCAAAGGTAACAGCCACTTGTTTTTTCTTCCCCCACCAATCTGAATATTGTTTGATATCTGTCTACTGCTTTAACTGCAATTAATCGTTTTAGTTATTTTATCAACGTTGAATAAATTCAGGTGATAGATAATCATCGGCGGGGTGAGCTGCGTTTACTCACAGTAGCTGATCTAAAGTGCTTCCTCTCTGCGAGAAAGGCAAAGGTTGGAGGAACCAAGGAAGTGCTAATCCAAAGAGTGACTGAACTACTTGCATGACAGATGAATTGCACTTAGCATGTATGAAGTTCTAACCTAACATGTCCAAGCTGTGAAATGTGCCTTTGCTTTGTGCGTTGCTACTTGATGTGCAATCAATATATTTCTTGATGCTCTTGAAGTAAAGACCTCTTATATGCTGCATTCATTTTAGAACGTGAACACGATATTGCAATTATTTGTACGCTGCACCCTAAGGTTGTTAGATGATTTATGTACCTGTTTGAAACTTCCAGTTTTCATATAAACTATCAAAATATTTCTGTTTGAGAAGTGAAGCAACTCATCTACAAGGCATGAAAGCACACCACCAGATCACTGTCATGGTGCTAATATGGTTCCAAAAAAAAAAACTGTCGTGCTAATTTCTTCCCCGTAACTGTAATCCTGTAACATTGATTCCTTTATTTTGGGTTTCTTTTTGGAAAATGTAACACTGAAAAGCGAGTCTAATAAAACCTGAAGCTAGAATATGATGAGACGTCTTGTGTGTGGGTTTGCTCCGATTGCGAAATCTTGTACAAAACGGAGTTGATCATGTGGCAAAAATCGCTGTGTCGTACGTATCAAGCAAGTCTGTGCTTGGCCCCCATTATTTCCGTTGTCAATAAAGAGAAACACATGCTTAGGAATATGTACTGCATGAACACTGAAAGGTAGAGTAAACCTTACGTAGAACCTGAATGTATCAGAAGAGTTGATCAATATTATTCAAACGGGCTGGACCTGTAATTGTAGTACTGTGAGTCTGGTAGACTCAGTGGCTAACTCACACAGTCGAAAGCATCAGTGACAGGTATTGGGCCTCTACCACAAATAAATATTTCCCTCCATTTGTGGAGCTGACCCAGGCAAATCGGCAAGGTTTACCGGAATACCGAGTATATTCTGACATATATGTTCATGAAAAAGATCACGAAAAGGAAGAAGAATAAACTCTCCTATATATCCTGTAACGAAAGAAACCAGTGGCCATATGCATGTCCTAGTCGTTGCAGTTTGAAAGAAGCAACATAGTAGAAATTGGCGGTACGGACTAAAGCATGCGTGTAGACTGAAAGATATCCTGGGTCAATGAGAGTATGACCGTTTGACCCCCTTTAAGATTCGAAAACAGTGTCATATACTTTTGATGAAGATATACCCTATCGAAGTTTCATATTACAAAACCATGTCTTTTTTCTTTCGATGTATATACGTAAAATATTACAAACCATTTTCGTTGTGCCCGATGGCTTTGATCTCAGCGGCCACGTGTGATCGATCTGAGCAGCCGCAGATCAGCTGAAGCTACGAGGTTGGATGACGGCAGAAGCGGCTGAAGCGTGACCTTGATTGTAGAGGCCTCGGGAACCAGGACAGGCTCGGGGAGGCACAGGAGCCGGTTCTACGAATGGAAACTTTTGTCCCACGAAGAAACCGTCGGCTGCCTGTGATTTTGCCAAACCGTGCGCCGCCGAAGCCTCATTCGTGGGCAATACACGCCGCCGCCGCTGCCACCTTGCGGCTGGCTCTTCCAACTCGTGAGGTCTCCCGTCAACCAATTAACAACCCAGCGCGGGTTTTGCTGTCCCTCCCAGTGCCTCCCATACTTAGCTAGTATACTATGTTGAGCGCCTACATTCTATCTCCTTGATCATAAACAGCAAGGTTGGTCTCGAACTGAGCGCTGTAATAAACTAATCTCTATTGTCACAAAGCTGGACACAGCTCGATCCACATCTATATATATAGATGTTCACAACACATAAGTTTTTTCTTTTATTTAAGTGCCCGATGGCTCATTGCGCGGGCCCCACTCCTATAGTTAAGTACCCACCCAGAAGAGCAAAAAGAAACATGTTTAGATGGTGCACGCTATCATTTACTATGATGCAAAATTTGAGTTGAAAAAGAGAATCGGTAATTGAATAGTAATAAATTGTGGGTCTGAAAGGAACAGCTACACCCCACATTATTTAAGCTAATTTTCTCTTTTCCTTTCTTGCACAGGTGCTTATTGCTTCTCATATTCTGCATGCAACATTCACTTAATGTTCATATTTTTATTTTTATTTATCATGCAAACATTATGATGCATCTTTAGTGGTGGTGAGCAGAGGAACATCTAAGGTAGTTGGGGCACCAGATATGTACGCTTGTGCAAGGCTTAACTTTCTTTTCCCTTCCCACTTGGTGATCCAACTACCAACCTGCACGAATACAACATTGTGTGCGTATTTCTGTCGCGTGGCCTAAACGACAACAGGAATCTCCAAGCTAGATTCTTGTATCGTAAGAAGAAGGGCGCGACAACAACAAGAAAGTTCGTCGGCCTCCTCTCGGTTTTTCAGTTCCCACAGATTCAGAATCCTTTTTCTATTCAGAGGAAAAAATTCAAGTTGATGAACATGCTTACAACTTTCACTGTGCTTAAGATTACCATATAGAAATCATGAAAGAACATCTCTAGATCTTTCAAAACAAGTTACAAGAGTTTTCAGTTATGAGACTTTAACGACTGCACGTTCTAAGAAGGAAAGAGGTGTTGGAACCACTATAGCTCATTGCTAAAGAGGAATTTACAGAACATCCACAACTACCGTTGGAGAACATTCTATTTCCAATACCTCGTATACCCACAAATGAAGATTGAATGAACTAGTAAGCAATCCATAGCTCAGGAAATAGTTATCATCTTCTAAATCAATAGCATATATAGAGAGCTCATGAAACTCCATTGTAAGAGGTACAATGTGCTGACTGTTCTTCAATTTTTTTTTTTGTATTTCCTTTCATTCAAAGAGCTCATGACTTCAAGCCAGGTACAATATGTCATTAAATAAATAAAAACCCTACTCTATCTGATCTTTTGTACTGTGCAACACTTGTCAAACTAAAAACTCATGGTCACAATCTTCTTTGTCTGATCCCACATGCACTTTACATGGTATAGTAGAACCAACAGCGTGCCTGGTGAACTACAACACCTCCTGACGTAATCTACAATATGCTCCAATGGGTCAATGGAACTAGGTCCTCAAAACGTTAATTTCTCAGTAAAAAGTCAGTCTTAGATTGATGATCTACTAAGCATGTTAGTACACCTTCAAATTGTGACTAGTGATGAACCACTACAACAAGTTGCAAAAAGAGGCATTTACATAACGATCACATCCACCAGTGGAGAACGACATATTCTCAATACCTCTCATACCCACGAGTGAGGTCGAATGATCTAGTAAGTGATCCATCGTCCTTCAAGAAATATGTACTATCTTCTAATTCAACTATCATATATAGAGAGCTTTAGAGCTTTCGAAACTCCGTAGTGAGAGGCACAATGTGTTGATAACTCTTCAATTTGTTTTATTTTCTTTCATTGAGGGGAGCACATGACTTAATGCCAGGTACAATGCGTCGTTAAATAAAGGGGAAAAAAGCTAGTATATCTGATCTGTTGTACGTACTGTGTAGTGTAGTGGGTCGAAACATAACTGAAACCTCACGATCACAATCTCCTTGTTGTAGTGCCACGTGCTTCTTATGTAGGACAGCAGACACCTAGAGTGAGACGTCTTGATGTAATATAACGAATGAAATGCACAGTCGGTCCATAAACTTGTCTAACTGTGTCATTTAAGTCCCTCTACTTAGAAAATGTTCATTTGACATCCTTAAACTTGTTCTGTTGTGTCACTTAAGTCTTTCTACTTATATTGACAT
This sequence comes from Eragrostis tef, assembly GCA_000970635.1. NCBI lineage: Eukaryota > Viridiplantae > Streptophyta > Magnoliopsida > Poales > Poaceae > Eragrostis > Eragrostis tef. The sequence continues at coordinate 47,573 of LAPY01001147.1, forward strand.
CTCCAAACCTGTCTGACTGTGTCATTTAGGTCCAACCAGAGTCAAACCAATCCTACATGACATATAGTTTTAATGTTGGTAATATATTCTCTCTGGAGATGTAAGTTACCCGGATATTCTCTCTCGGATTTAGAGTCAGACACGGATATTGTCATAGTGTTTGTCCGGATAAAAATCAAAAGATAGAGAAGCAATTAGGGTAAGAAAGGACACATTAACCATTGATATACATAACCAAAAGTCATTTTGACTCTTAATTAATTTTATCTCTCGATTAGTTTTTTTTTATGCATCTGTATTTGCCTATATTTATCTTTTGTAGATTCAGCCGTCGGATAATATCCGCCCCGTTTTCACCCCTACATATCGGGTCGGTTTGAGGCTAGTTGGACCTAAATGACACATCCAGACAAGTTTAGAGATGTCAATATAAGTAGAAGGACCTAAGTGACACAACAGAACAAGTTTAAAGATGTCAAATCGACACTTTCTAAGTAGAAAGACCTAAGTGATACAGCTGGACAAGTTTAGGGACTGGCTGTGCACTTCACTCTAATATAATCTGCTATCTGCTCCCATCCTGGTGTTTTCCAGGCAATGGAGCTAAAGAAGGTCTAAATTAAAAAAGCGAAATAGAAAGAGAAAAAATCAGTCACTAAAGCGCTCATTATTCAGTCACAAGTTGTTTCATTGCAGAACGCCTGCTGGTAATGTGCAGGTGATGGTCGATTTATCATTGCAATAGAGGATCACATTCATGAACCGAAGTGCCTCCGGGAGAAAGCAGAGCATGAAACGTGTAGAGCGGCCAGTAGGCTCCGGGAGAAAGCAGAGCATGGAGCGGCCATCCGGATGCACGGTGGTAGCAGCTCGCTGATTTCCATGAACTCATGTTTTTATGAGCTGAGAGCGAGTCCGGGAGCCCGGCGTGGCCGACGAAGTCGAAGACCTTGAGCGAGGTTGCCGTCGGCGTCGAGAAGCAAGTTTTACTGCTTGACGTCGTGCCCGGGAGTCCGGGACCGGGAGATGACGCGTTCGTGGAAATAGATGAGGTCGGAGAGACGAGGTGGAGGAACACACGGCGAGGAGCGAGCTCGGGGAGGTTGCGCGCGGGCAGGGAGACGATCTAGGAGGGGAGGCCACCTAACTGCCCGGGGCGAGCTCCATGACGAAATACACCTTGGAGCGCGTTTGAGCACCTCGTGGAGGCGGAGCACGTTAGGGTGGCAGCAGACAACCAGGGCTGATCCGACATGCTAGCTCGCCATGGACGCAGTGGTGTGCGCAAACAACACCAAGGTACTGTTCGTCCACAAGGCGGAGGGCGGCGGAAAGAAGGCACACACAAACGACGCCACCTGAGTCTTCGGCAATCGTTTGATCGGACGCGTGCGGCACAGATCCGTTAGTTTACTGGTCGTCAGTCGGAGTCAAACAAAACTAGGTACAAGAAACAAGATGCAGGGCCGGACTGGCCGCAACAGCAAGGATGGTGCGGTAATGCTCGACGGCGAAGCACGGACCTCGAGGACACCGGCGAACTCGTCGTCGTTTTCTTTCTTCTGGAACGGATTGCCCAGGCCGGATACACGGCGGTGAAGGCTGGCACAGAGTGTCCCAGGTCGACGGTGAGCCGGGTGCCGAGGAAGCTGTCGATTTCCTTGTGCGTTGCAACTTGATGTGCAATCAATATATTCCTTGTCTATTTCTACTTCATGCTCCCTCTCATTGCCTCTTACGTACTGTTCCGCCAACTGAACCTCTACATGTGCATAGGGAACGACAAAGCTATTCTCGGAAGACAAACATCCTAGCACAGATTTTATTCAAGAGCTATATTACCCCACACTTGCTACCTGTCCTTTTTATATTCGTAAATTCTAACTCCAGTACCACATGCATCGATGCGGAAGAGAAAATAAAGGCTACAGAAGGCAAATCATTTGGAGAGAAATGAATACCATGAGAAATATCTCTATGTACTTGTGGATTTTATGTTTCTCCCATTTTTTAAAAACACTTGTGCAGAACAGCTAATGGATTTTCACCGGACAGAAATATTATACAGTACCAAAAAAACACGAATGTAAATATAGACCTGGCCTGGCAGTTGACTCTTTGTTGCACTTCCTCTTCTCACGGCGGCTGGCTAGTTGAAGGTGCACCCTCCATGCAACTTCCGCACACCTATGTCCTCTAAAATAATGGAAGCAAACATGTACGACTCATCGTATTATCTGAATAAGAATCATGAACAAATGCAAAGAAGTGTAGGAAGCACACCTAAGCAAAATAAGGCAAAATAAAACCAGGAAGTAGCACAAAATAAGTAATCAAATCAAAGCGATATGTGTGCTGCATATACAGAAACACTACGAAACATAGCCTTGAAGCTCTATCGAAAGGGTCTGTCTCAGCCTCGGGTGACTGAGATTTGAGGTTTGTCTCAGTCACATTTTTTTTGGCCATCCGATCTCAATCCGAGCGCCACAAGCAATCGGTCTGATATGGGGGGCAATAGTCGGCAGGAGCCCATGGATTTGTGGACCGGGCAAACAAAGAAACCGTTAGGAATTTGGGCTTCCTCCAAACGGATCCGCTATAAACAATGTACCCGATAGCTTCGTGGGCCTGTTTGTCTTGGATTTGTGCACAGATTTTATGCAGACAACGCTGATAATTTTAGCGGAAAATTTATATCGTTTTTCTTTTCTTTGGCTGGCTTGTGTTTGGCAGGCTTTCAAACAGGATGCCTTGGTTTTCAATAGGCATTGTAAATTTTTCGGCCCTGGGCATTAAATATAAAAAAATGTCTACCACCCAAAGGCAACTTGTGCACGGGATGGCAAAGCTACCTAGCCGCTAAAACAAAGCAGACGTGGAACAAATATTTCCAGAATATTGAGGTATGTTTTAACATATATTAATACCAAATACTTGGTAGATTTTATCACTGATTTGACATTTATTTTTCAGATGAGCATTATAATATTTTGAGATGAAGGCAAACAGAAATATTTGCAGACAACTTATCCAGAACATTCTAAGGAGAAATGGAACTTGGATCAGCAATTCAATGGTACACTACTGACTCATTAATCAATGCAGATTGTGGTTTTTTACAGGACGAAATAGTCTTTACTAATGCTCCTGCTTCAGGACTTTTACACAATGAACACAGAGGTCATGGAATTGGTAATGCTCTGATATAAATTCGTCCCAAACTTTAAATTAGGAAGCTGGCAGTAATAGAGCCATGTTGTGGAACAAGAAGACAAACAATAATTTTACTATAATACACTGAGTGTAAGGAGCTTATTGATAGGTCCTTCACATTTTTGTGATAATCACAGTCATCATCAAAATATGAATCCATGAAAACAAAGAATCCATCTCGTCTATCAACAATAAACAACAACCAATGTTCATCATGGGTACTGGGAAGTACAGCTGAAAATAAAAGTTTTACATCACATAGCCTAAGATCCAAAGATGGTCGACGCTACTCTCTAGCACTTTTAGCAGATGAAGAAGATGTTTCACTAGGAGTAGTTGGTGTGGAAACACAAGGCTATCACAAAAAAAAAAGCAAGCAATACAGGTGTCAGATCCAATTAAACTAAGAAATGGTAAAATTACACTTGTGGTATGCTAATATTATACCATATACCATACAAGTAAATGTAAACAAAACAATATGTAAGTTTCTTAGATGTATAATACAAGGTCAACAATATAAATGCAAACAGTATTATGTGTTACATGCATGCATAGGCAAATAATGCAGCAGGGGGACTAAAATCAGACTAGATCAACAAAATTGAAGGCAAGGTTCACCGACAATGAGCCTAACTACTGATTACGTACTCAACAACAACTAAATTGGCTGAACAATACCACCGCTCATATCACTATTTGACAGCAGATGTAGCATCCTTGACTACATTTTCATATCTATTCAATTGGCAACATTAGCTATTTGAATACAATACAAAATTAAACGACATGAGCTGGTTACTGTTGCTCCATGTTCTACTATGTAGAAGATGCTACTGATCTATCCCAAAATAAAAAATTGTACAACAGCTATCAAAGAAACTAGGTCCTGAAATTTCTCAAGGATGATTTATTTCTATGTAGGAAAAAAAAATCAATCGCATTAGGGAACCACTCCAAAGTTTTTCTCTTCAAAATAATTACCATGAGAAAAAAAAGAAGATATTTTTCAGGCTCAACATAATCAAATAAAAGAATAAAAAAGAAATGATAAACAATGGAGGTAGGGATAAGAACATGATGGTAGCATATCCATGAGATGTTACGGAGAAATGAAAGAGAGAAAAATTTAAAGGTGCCAACATAACTTTAATTATCTGAGTGTTTAATTATTATCCAAGTCTCTCTAGTAAGTTATAAACCATTCACAACAAAATAATATAATATGCTCTAACAAAAAATTACTTAAGAGTGATATTAATATTACACATCTCTCTTGGGGTGTAATTTCAGTGCAAAAGAGAGTCAATTTGTTTGTATGGCATTTAAGCAAACATGTTATCAACAAGTCAACTACGGATAATCAAAAGCACAAGATGAGAAGAGCACACATTATCGACAAGTCAACAAACACATCTCCTCTTCTCAACTACAAAAAAAGGGTACTTAGTGTACGCACAAACAAGAAAATGACACGTGCCTAACACCATGTCAACTAATTCAGCTAAAAAAGAAATGACCATGCCACTAACCACTAACAAGAATTAATGTCACAACTCTCAAAGCTCACGTCACGGCCCACCCAACAAAACTAGTTAGGAACATCTTCCGAATTGAAGGACACAAGGTAAGCCATACATCTTTTAGTAATTTTTGGCGGAACATAATATCAAAACAGTAAGTGATCTAAAGCACCTCATGGCTCAACATCACGAACAGATTAGTGACTGACAAAAATTTTATCAAGAACTATGAAATGATGAGATTGACGAGGCCAATACCCTTGTGGCACTTGCCTTACGAGGTCTTGAATTCTTTCTCTTTCCAGATCTAGCACACTTGCCACCCCCTGGCTTCCTGATACAAACAATGCAAAACACATAAAATCGACAACACAGTTTTTTTCTTAAGTAAATAAAGCTGTAATTATTACTAATATTTAACTACCAAGAAAAAGATGCTTTAGCATGCAAAAGTACGGTTGAGCATGCAAAGTTCAACCTGACTATGACAAATATAACACCTTAAGTCAACGTCGATCATATTCTGTTGTTTCTATTCATAGTATGCATGATAGAAACTGAAGAACAATAACATCATGTAAAATCACAAAAATAGATCTGTAGCCACCACTAACATCATAATAGCAACAGTAAATATAAGCATTAAAAACATGCGCTTACAAATTGAGATTTGAAATCTCTTGCTTTGTTGCTTAATAAACCTGAAGTCAAAAGATGGTCGAAGCTTGCACTTTAGCATATGAAGGAGCTCCACTAGGAGTAGCAGGTACAGAAACACAAGGCTATCACAAAAAAAGCAAGCCAAACGGTGTAAGATCCAATTAAAATAAGAAAGGATAAAATTACACTTGTGGTATACTAATATTTCACCTTATAGCATACAAGTAAATTCAAACAAAACAATGTGTAATTTCTTTGATGTATAATACAATATTGGTATTATAAATGCAAACACTATTGGGTGCTATAGCCTACTAAATGAAAAACTAAGAAATTACAAATATAGTTTTTTGTTGTGTACTGGAATTCGCGTCATTGCATAATCCCTAACATTATACAAATACAAGTGTTCAAATCTTGATGAATGCAAGATAAAACATCTAACAATATGGAAAAGTAAAAACTGACAATACTATTACAAAATCATAATATGAGTTTTTCAATTTTGCTTGTTGGATAAATGAGTCTTTCAATATTAATCTAACTGGTTCATCACTTGGAAGTACTGGTCAATCTATTGCACTCTATGACTATACTTTTTTACATGCAACTAGTTGGCATACGTCATAAATACATAGAAGTTGACATTAGCCTGATATTTAGTACAGAGAATTTCAGGCTTGGTTGCTATTGAGAAGTAAATTTCTGAATTGCAAATAACATATCTCAAAATTGCAAAGTTTTCCCATTGCAATTTATGTTAAAGGCAGATGCAATTATTTCAGTTTCTAATTCTTACATAGGAAACAACAACAAAAAAAATATTGACTAGAAGAGAACAGTATCAATGACATGAACACCTACAAGAAGGAACATACACCTGTAGAAGGGAGGTAACATCTATCAAGTATTTGGTATGCCGAAAGAGAGATTCATAAAGTTGTGCCAAAAGCATGCTGGACTATAACTGCTCTTGATTATAAAATATTTTTAGAACTACTTAAGGAAACCTAGAACTAACTAAAAAGTGAGAGACAGAATGACGAGTCATGTAGCATCTGCTGCAATGTACACAGACAAAAACAAAGGATAGAGCAAACTTCAGTTCCGTTGAGGCAAAAGAAAAGGCATCATTAAAGTTTAGGGAAGAAACATCTGCACTGCAGTTCGTAGAAAATTCAGGCAGCAAAGACATGTTCTAGAAGGATTTATCAGGATTACATGTGCACTTTCTTATCTTACATGTCCTTACTCATAAAATCACTAAGGGCAACCATAAAACTAAATTGATATAAATCTGACAATAGCAACCAGTACCAAGTACGGAACCAGGTGCACTCAGGGTTCAGTTAAATTTCAATGGCACTGTGGCTTGATATAAGCACAATCTATAGTAACTAACCAGTAAAGTATGGCTCCATAGAATGTGTTAGCTCTTGAGAATTGTCAAAAACATGCCACAGCATGGATTATTTAGTGCACTACTCGTACAACCCTTGCATCTTAATGCACAACATGATGTGACTGAAGAGTTGATATGGAACTGCAGATTCAGACCAGAGCACTGACAAAGTTCTAACCAAGCATCTCTCCTTCAATTTGGATCCTAACCAAGCTTACCGCAGTACAGATATGCCCCCCACAAAGCATGCTCCACTCAAGGATTTGACAACCCTATCTAAACTAGTTGCGAAAAGCGATTTATCTTTTATAAACGATGTGGTGGCTATTTCTTCAGTTGAATCAAGCTCACTCAAGGAAGAAGGCACCAACACTGCCACACTGGATGGTAGGTAAGGTACCTGAGGAAGAGCGTAGGAGAGGGCGTCCCTGAGGAGGTAGCCGGCCCTGAGTCCATGAATTGAAGAATCTCGTCATCATAGTCTCACAACAGCCCTTCCTCCCCGCCATGCCGTCGATCCCTAACCTTGGTCGGAGTGTAACAGAGGAGCAAAAGGGGAAAAATCAGAACAGAGGAGCGGAATCCAACAGGGAACGAGGGGATCCAACATATATCAAAGACAAACACCAGAACAGATCAACGCTGAGGACTACCGTGGGAGCTCTGCCGCCGGTGAATCGCCGTCGGAACATCGCCGCCTAGCCCCTGCCTCTCTCATTACTCACTGGCAGTTCCTGACCCAGAGGTCCCAAACTGAACTGTGCTGATGGCTTCAGTCCTAATATAGTCGGCGGACCCGGTAACAAATGAAACGGGCAACACCTGACGGACCCGGCAAGAAGCCGTGCGCCTTCGAGGCAGGAAAGAAACGAGCGCCCACACACATGCAACAGGATCAACCGCTCAATCACAATCCAAGGGTCAAAAAATTTGACTGAGAGGAAGACGGAATATCAGTCGACTAGAAGCGAGCAAATCCTCTATCGAAATGTACCTTTTGAGTAGGCACTCTATCAAGCATGGAACACATGAGTGGTGGTGGGGTGCAAAAGAAGCATCATGCAAGGCATGCCCCTCCAACAAAAACACTACAAAAAAAAAACTAGCAATCTGAATTAATGTGAGATGAACCAACACTGGCTAATAAAGACAACTCCATCAATGTGGCATGTATGAAAGGTCACTTTCAGACATGAAGCATGCTCTGGAGAGCCGGCACAAGATACTACTAATCCAATTTTTAATCGAACGAAGCCTTCATCAGAACCATTCAAATGATATCGTATGGAGAAATTCAATTAGGCTAACGTGGACAGTCTCGGAGGCGGCAAAAACGGCACGACCGCATCCTTCTAATTTGTATACTGCACCCCTAGCTTGTTATATGATTGATATGTACCTGTTTGAAACTTCATGTCTCAATGTCAACTACCAAAACATTTCAGTTTAGCGCTAGGCAGAAACCCGCAGAAAAATTACCACTGCTCGCTCACTCAGGAGTTTAGGTTGGTCAATTTTATTTGTAAATGTAACACGCAAACTATTAATAGATATTGATTTGGATAACCTCTATTCACAGTAACATGTAAATTCAGATAATGGAACACTAATGATCCCTTCAGTGCCTATAATCTAGAGACAGTCAAGCACCAGTCCAATGAAATATGGATAACCTCTGTTCACAGTACCGCGCGGAACGAAATAGTCTGCCGTCTATTAGTAACGGCAGAGCGTGGCATTTCACGTGCATATGAAGCTCTGGACTAATGATTTAGGTGGACTTTCTTTGATTGTTAATGGCACATGGCCCTTCGTTATTCCGTTTGCCCGCGCTCATCGTCGTCCTTGGTGCTCGCTCGTCGCCACACAACTTCCAGGTGCCTCACGCACTGAACTGGTCGGGACCAAAGGGCGGCTGCTGGCAACAAGATTCGCTGGTTGAAAATGAATCGGCCATTGCTGTCCTGTTATCCGCTGAGAGAGGGAGATAGAGAGACTGCCACGGACAACATTCCTACACTAGGCTGATCATCGGACATGAGGGCTTGGAAAAATAGAAAAATAACTGTAAATACTGTAGCTGCTGTTGAAGAAATAACTGCGAACACTGTAGCTGCTTCTGCTGCAGGCTGCAAATAAGCCAAGCGAACAGACGGCAGACGATTTTGTTCCAGTCAAAGCATTCTTATCACCAAATTTTGCAGTGCAGAACACTGTGTATTGGTTTCAAATCCGGGGGAGCAACAAAGGGGGAAGGGACTACTATTGGTGAAATTATGCAACGAACAGTAGTTCTCTAGAAAAAGTCAAAAAGAGTGAAAATTATGCGTCGAGCTGATACTTGCTCCTCGTATAGCATGCTATTGTATATTGCACAGAAAATTCAAAATGAACTACCATAGTGAATAGATTCTCTTGTTTGTCTTAATATTTGACTCACCTAGATGTGCTGCTGCAGACTAATGTTATTTTTCATTTGCTTTAAGAATTTATTTTGTATTGTGCCAAAACAGTAGCTTCATGGACAGCTCATGATTGGGTTCCAGGAGTAACAACATCGACCTGTGTTCTACTTGTACTGTTGTGCAGCAGTGGTGGTTGGGTGGCTAAGCCTCCAACCAGGCTTATATAATGCAGGCTCTCTTTGTTTGGTTGCCTGAGCAGGCCCATAGCCAGGCTTAAGCAATGCAATTTCAGCCCCTCAGCCTCGCTCCGAGAGAACGCAAATGAATCCCGTACTACTGGAGCCAGGCTTGGCTTAGCCCAAAGCTAGGCTTAACATTGTCCTCGCGGACGACCTCAAAGGATACCTTGTGCAAGGCTTAACCAACAACGGAACACCTCTGTTATTAACCAAGGTATAGTTTATCCTACTATTCCAGTTCTTGTTTCACTACCAGTGTCTCCCATTATTTGAACTGGACCGCAGTCTTGTCTCAAGTTGGCAATAAGATGTGGACACAGATGACAGAGCTCCATCCATATGTATATACATGGCCAGTGTTACGGTGGACCCTCCTCCCAAGTCGTGCACCTCAGGAAGCAAGACTTGAAATCAATCTCAGCTCTTAGTTTGGTGACATTTGTTACCATGCACTACAACAATTTTGACTTTCTATGACAATGTGATTTTGTCACAGAAGGTCAAAAATTTGTCACAGATGACCAACTATGACGCATCAGTGACAAAAATCGGTTAGTCATAGAAAGTGCGTCAGCGATTACCTTATGTGACAATTTCTGTATTTTTATCACAACTTTGTGACTCTATACAAAAATGTCACAACAGTTCATGACACCACAAAAAAAGTCACAATTTGCTTATGACATTACTAAATATGTCACAATTGGACCGGACCTGGCCGGTTTCCAGCCCATTAATTTTGTGGGCCTTTCAACTTTTGGC
>LAPY01001147.1:73473-86204 GCA_000970635.1 Eragrostis tef
CGCGCCCCCCCCCCCCCCCCCCCCCAACCCACGCTCCACCACCACTGCTGTCATGGTGCTAATTGTTTTCCTGTAACATTGATTCTCTTATTCTCTTATTTCAGCTTTATTTGAAATGTAACGCTGAAAAGAGAATCCAAGAAAACTTGATACACACGGGAATATCATGAGACAACTTTTGTGCGGTTCTGCCCCGATTGCGAAGCCTCATACACATTGGAGTTGACATTTTCCTGACCGCTGATCAAATGGTGAAAATCGCTGTGCCGTATCCAGCAAGTATGAGCTTATTGGCTCCCATTATCCCCGTTGTCAATAAGGAGAAACACGTGCTTCAGAATATTTACTGCATGAAAACTGAAAGACTGAGTAAAACTTAATTAGAACCTGAATGTATCAAAGGAGTTGATCAAACGGGCTGCACCTGTAATTCTTGTACTACAAGTCTAGCAGACAAAGAAGCTTAACTCACAAAGTCCACAGCATCAGTGACAGATTCTTGGCTTCTACCACAGGCAAAGATTGCTCTTCAATTCTGGCGCTGACCCAGGCAAATCGGCAAGGTTTACTGGAATACTGGGTTTCATTCTGTCATTCTTCGCTCATGGAAAGGTAACAAAAAGGAAGAAGAATAAAGTCTCCTATAACGCAAGAAACTAGCGGCTATACGTCCAAGTCGTCGACGAGCATGGTCTGTAGACTGGAAGATGTTCATTCTGCGTCGACGAGCATGTGACCGTTTGGCTCCCTTTAAGATTCAGAAAGTGTCATATACTTTTGAAGACAGCCGATCAAAGTCTCATTAATTACAAAACCATGTCTTTTTTTTTTCTTTTGATGTCACTAAAAAAAATGATTATTAGTCACCAAGTTACTTGGTCACTACATGTGTATTATTGGTCACAATAGCTAGTTTGTTACCAACAAGCATGGTCACATTTTTGTGGCTAAACCCTTATCACTATATGTGTATTGACAAATAATTGCATATGTTGGTCACTAAAACTATATAGCAACCAACACAACCGTGGTAACTACATATAACATTGGTCATTAAAGTCGTATATACATCTACCAAAAATCCCAAACTTAGTCACTATTAATCAACTTATAGTGACCAATAAAGAAAAAAATTCCTTTAACACAACATGAAGACTATGTTCACTTTTACGACAAAATTTTCACAGATTTACGACAATTTGAATGAAATATTTACGATATCACGTTATAGGACACGTGTTGCATGCAGAATTACAATAAAAGCATAGTAAGTCACTTACTAAAATATCGTAAATCAATATACACGAATGTCGTAACTTACAACAATGCAGAGCACTATTGTGTTGCCAGCTACATAATAAGATATCTACTTGATTAGTTCTAGTTCAAGCCTAATATAAATGCATAATATTTATTATGCATGCTTGACCAAAGAAGATGAGGCTAAATCCTAAATCATAATATACGTATTCCATGAGTTGTTTCCTAAATCCTAGTATACATATTCCATGAGTTGTTTCCTCATACCGAAATACCAATGTAAGGAGATGAGGCAGGCCATTGCAAATTACTGGTGAGGCAGCTCAACAGACAGTCGGCATATGCGCTGGATGAAGTGGGATCACTTAACATGGCCGAAGTCCAGAGGTGGTACGGGGTTCTGCGACCTGAAGCTCTTCAACCTGTCAATGCTAGGAAAACAGGGCTGGAGGCTCATGACAAGGCACTACCTAAGAAAACCACAAAGGTGACGGGCAAAGATGGTTATAGGTGACGGGCATCCAAGCAGTCACCCTACGCGTCACTGTTTACAGAGAGAAAGGTGACGGCCATTTGTCCGTCACCTATAAAAGTTTCATAGGTGACGGGCATTTCATGTTGTGCGTCACCTATCTGATGTTACAGGTGACGGACATCCTATGTTACCCGTCACCTATCTGTGTTTATAGGTGACGGGCATCTCATGTTGCCCGTCACCTCTGCTGTGTATTTCGTGACGGGCTTCAGTGTTGCCCGTCACCCATTAGTATTTTGGAAACAAAAAAAAAAGGAATGGGAATCACAGGGATACACTATTCTCTGCAGCTAAATCTTTATTTTGCAGAATTACCGGTGGGTTACTTTAACCAAAGTAAGAAGCAGTTCATTGCACAATTGAATATGTGATTTTCTTAACTATTTTCTGATGTCGCAAACAGTCACAAGACAATCTTTGCTATAGATGAATCAAAAGCAATGCAGTCCAAACATAAGTCCACTCCCTTGACATACTTAGAAAGTTATCCTATCATTTACACAGATCAGGATCTGAAATGGAACTATATGGACAGAGAAAAATACTGCCGAGTGACAATGTGTCTTTCCTCTGAACTGAAGTAATTTAACTGAGATTCAGAGCATTCGACAGAAAAAACAAGCAACATTGAGGTCAAAATACCCACAATTTATTGGCTAAAGATGCATCGATGCCAGAATACAGATCCATGGAGTTGAATTTGCCATGGGGCATCTTGCTGGTCAACTATAATAATCCTAGTTCCATCTCAGGTTTCTCTAACAAGCACGTCCACAACTTGATACCCTACATTTGTTCGAAGGATGGTAGAAAGGATAAATTAGTAGCATTAAATAGATATTCAGTAGAGCTTGTAGAAAGGATATATAAATTAGCTAGAGAAGAGAGAGCTCATACATCAGTCGTTGTATTATCAGAAGGTGTAACAGATATCAAAAGCTAATTAACTCTGGACAGGAGAACTAATTAACTAGCACTATCATTCTTGAATTCAATAAATGCCACAAGAGTAATAAAGGCCTAGTACAGATCAATGTTAATCCAGGGCAACATGCCGAAAATGACTTTCTGATCCCAGTTTATAAAAAACAAAGTGTGTGAAGGAACATCTAATAACCTTATGATGATGCACGTGTGCTCTCATCGAGACAAGTAAACATGTACTTTCCATTTCAATGAGACTAGTTCTGTTACTTGCCTTTCAAATAAACTATTTCATATTTGCCCAGGCCGCCACCATAGACCGGACACCTCTTGCAGTCTGGCAATCAGTCTTCCTTTGAAACTGCAATCAAGCAAATGGCTATGGTCACTACAAATTCTCTGTAAGATGTAGTACTCATGATCAAAACATACAAACACTTATCACAAAATCTTGAAGTCAACTCCTGATAAAACCAAACATCAGGAATCTTGTTTCAACAGACTTCTGCTAACCTTCGTTTCCATGGTTGGATACATTCCCTTCGTTATCTAACATGTCCGCAAATTGATATCCTGCATTTGAGTCCCTGCCCATAGAACCAAAATCTGAAGAATCCTAGACCTGGCCACATATGAGAAGTTTCAGATATGATTATTACTTATTCTAATTTTATAATGTTATAAATTATAGAATCAGGAAACTAATATAAATATCAGGAACCTGCTACTAAAGGTATCATTGTCTGATGCACCATGCTATGTTGTCTGATTTTATTATCCTAACTTCGCTACCACGCATAAGGCTTTCCTGTGCATGCAAGGAAATAAGAAACAGAGCAACTGAATATGATGTAAAAAGTCTAGCCCTGACGACAACATGAATTTCTTTTTTTCGAACAAATGAGCAGGAGCACTGCTCTTGACAACATGAATTTCTGACTTTCAGTATTAAGGTAATACTACGCTTTACATGGATATGATTTTACTATGACTTTCTGTAACTGAATGCAGGCAACTGAATGCAGATAATATCATTTTGGGAACTAAAAAACTATGCAGATGGGAAGTATACGATGGAAGACACAGACAATACTATAACATTATTGGGTCCCAAAGATTATCTCAGAAACAGTAGTGTTGCTCAAACAGAAGAACACTGCAACTCTGCAAGTAATAAAATGGTAAATAATTGCAAGTTAGTATTTGCCTCAGTCATGGCCTGCAGACGACAACTGCAAGTAATGAACCTATAGAGTAGTGTTGCTTATCTCAGACACTGCATTTCATCAGGTAGTCACTGCAACAGTTGATTGATATTCATGCTCACAAAATGCACAAGTATAAAACCATGCACTCGGAGACTGAAGGTAGTCCTCCTAACAGAACACATGCTCTGCCAGTGCATAAGATTTCTACAAATGATGCTAGAAGGAACAGTTTCATATGTATTCATTGGTAGCAGGATCTCCAAATAAATCGGCAGAGAGATGGGGAGTTTTAGTCCAAATATGGGCTTCTAAAGTCTTAGATCATGTACTTACCCACAGTTCTACATACAACACGAAAGAACAGTTTAATATATGTATCGTTCATACATCAGAAATGTCAAATCCACTGATATATGGTTGATTAATTTCACTTCAGACAATATACAGAACCGTGAAAGGTCTTATGAAGTCACCAATTCTCCTTGACAAAATTTAGATTTGGTGGTAATTGCAAAATTGCTACTGCTTTCCACCAATTCAATGAACAAACTGAATGCGGCATGGCACTGCCCCAAATGTGCAGAGGAGACGGGCTGATACAACAAACCTGCAGGCTGCGGTGGTTGAGGCGCTTGACGGCGAGAACGACGCGACCACCACGGGCGGAGCGGAAGAAGCGCTGTAGACAGAGCCAAATCCCCCCTCCCCTGCTGAGCTCCTCCAGGTCAAACACCCACAGCCGCTGCGTGCCCCTCTCCTCCAACGGCTCCAACAGCTCGTCGGCGTGGACGTTGGTGACTCCGTGCTCTTCTCCGGGCTGGAGCGGGCGTCGGTGGCGACTTGGCCGGGTAGCCGGCAGCACGCCCCGCCACCCAGATCTGCGCGGGGAGGGGGCGAAAGAGGGGAGGTGGGTGTGGAGGAGTGGACGCGAAGCCGCGCGGTGGGCTGGCGCTGAGGGGCGCGATATGGCGGAGAGGAGGTGGAGATCTGCGCTGAGGGCGCCGCGGCGGCCGGAGGAAGGAGCAGGCGGCTCGGGGTTGACAGATTCGGGATAGAGGGGGGAGAACAGTGGACGCAAAGCGGTGCGTAATCAGATCCGGGTTACTAGTACAAAATATGTAACGGGCCACGTTCATGCCCGTTACCCATTTGTCTATCTACAGGTGACGGGCAACACTAAAGCCCGTTACCTGTTTTGTGGTCAGATTATAGGTAACGGGCAACTTCAAAGCCCGTCACCTATTACTTGAAGAGGTGGAGATGAACAGAGGACTAGGTGACGGGTTTTAACATAGCCCGTCACTTATCTTTTTAGATGACGGGTAACATAAGTCCGTTACCTATTTTCCGTCACCTATGGCTATTTCTTACGTAGTGAGGCCAGAATCTTTCTGTGTGAGAGTGCTAAGGAGAAGATACTTTCATGATTCTGAATTTTTGCAATGCACAAGGAAGCGAAGATCTAGCTAAACTTGGCGAGCAATTATAGCTTGTAGAGATGCTCTTGGGCCGGGACTAATTAGACATGTGGAGAATGGAAAGTCTACCCGGATTTGGGAGGATCGATGGATTCCGAAGCATTTAAATGGCAGGCCAACTACTTTCAAGAGCTTCGAAGCATTACCCCAAGGGATAGCCAGCTACTTTCAAGAGCTTCGGAGCTGTTAACTGACACGGGAGCATGGAATGAGATTTTAATCCACGAAACGTTCATTGGAGTTGATGCGGATGCGATTCTTCATATTCAGCGCGAACTCAGGTAGAGGATGTATGGGTGGGAGCCAAAAAAGCATGGTATATATTCTGTCCGCTCGGCTTACAAACTGTTTGATTCTCAGGAACATAGGCATGCCCCGGGACTGTCAGGAGATGATACCTGGAGCCGGATTTGGAAACTTGATGTTCCTCCAAAGGTCAAGGTATTTTGGTGGAGTGTTATCCATGAATTCCTACCGGCGCGACACATTCTCCATAAGAGACTAGAGCGAGGAAGTAGTAAGGACGTGAAAAGCATGCTAGGGTGTACCAATTAACACGAACTAGAATATGCGGAATCTCAACAACACCGCGGACAAATGTGGTCCTGCAAAGTTTGCGCTCGATCGTTAGTCATTACATCGGCACTTGCATATACACCATTCAGTTTAGACGTCATTTCACCGCAAAAAAGAGAGAGAGAGAGAGAGTTTAGACGTCATTTATCTTTCTGGCACTTTGACGTGCAGCTTTAGAGGTCCGGATTTCTTCCCGGTGGAGTAGAATTATTATTATAAAATTATTGGGCATAACAATAAGTTAAAGCCTAAACAGTTTCTACGTAAAAGTGCTCAATAATTTTAGAAATCCTACACCTGCTCGGACTGTCACGTCGATCGAGGAAATTCGCCATCCTGACGCACGTCCGAGAGAAGAGCTTCATACGCTTGTCTGGTACGCCTACTTTACTGATGCGATTGTCAGCACCAATGACACCAGGCAAGCCTTTCACACAATGTGATTACATTGGTATAAGCCAGTTCCGTGTTGGCAAAATAAACTCAAGTGCTTGCCAAATGGTTGACGCAAAATGTGTACCAATGACGTTGGCTGCTCAATGTTTTCGTACAAGGTGTGTTTACCTAACTAGTGTCATTTCCAGTGAATAATGCAGAAGCCCCAGCTTCGTTAAGACAAAAAAAAAGGAACACCAAAGTCATCAATCAGACATGACCAGTCGGGGAAAAAAGATGCATCCATATCCAATGCTGTGAGGCTCCGGGTTAAGTAATACACAATCATTTGGTACGTATTCCATTACTTATGCCTAAGTGTGACCTCAACCGTTGACATGCGGGATCTGTTTGTTTGAAATATATATTGATCGAGTAGAATTTTTTTTCCAAAATGAAAAGATGAGTGGTGGTCGATGACGAATTCATGTTTGAAGTGCTGCGGCAGAAGCTCTTTGTAGGACTTCAAAATAATTGAAGCATTAATTCCAACGAAAATGGAATGATGTGGCATCGCTAGGTGTATCTAACTGCTTGATATAAAAAACTAGACCTACGGGGGGCGGGGGCAAGCAACCCCCGGACTTTTTATTAAAAAGGAGACTTTCTCACACATGCATAGAGAACACCCGAACCCCCCTCCCACCATTATACAGGGGCCATGTGTCACTGTTGTGAGATCGGTTCGGGCCTTTACCTATGCTTTGAGTGGGAGAGGCGAGGGGATTTTTGGGGGGACAAATTAAAGGACCCGGTGAGACATGCGGGTGCAACTCCGGGGAGTCAAACCTGGGTGGGCTGCTGGGTGGGCTGCCTGGACGACGCCAGCACTAGCCACCCAAGTTGTGCTTGACACTGCAATTACAATTTCCATCTGGACTATTTTAGCAACAAGTGGCCACTACATTATGAAATTATGCCTTCAAGGGCCGTTGAAAACTTCGTTGAGTTAGACAGCTTTCATTCCATGGATCAGATCAGGACGTGCCATATGCAAAGTGGTTTGTTGAGCTCATGCGTTGGTTACCTTCCAACCTGCAAGCCAGAATGGCAATGAGCTTGAGCGGAGTATAACCTGCAAGCGTTGGTTAGCTTGAGCTTGAGCCGGAATTATCATAATGCAAATTTTGAGCTTCAAATTCCACTTTTAGTCCGAGAAATGTTTTTTCAATAAAACATATATTGCATCAATTGGAATTGTTTGGGACAGTAAAATGAGGCATCATTCTGTTTAGGGATGAAACAGACAAATTGAATTATTTGGATATTTTATAAATTTTAATGTGCGAGAATATATATCCTACATTAAAAGACAAATTGATTTATATTTTTTTTGCAAGGGAAATGGATTGTATATTTGACCACAAATATTGCCAGAAGGAGTTTAGTACTAAATAGTTACCCCTCGCAACAACATGTAAGTACGTCAAAATACCAGTATTAGTCCATGAGATGCATATGAACTAGGATATGTGTTCACCAGCCAATCTGAATATTGGGGAAATTGTACCATCGAACTAGTATATTCAAACAAAGTTAGGTATGTTGCTCCGTTAATTAGGTATTGCCTGTTTCAAATTAGTTTCTTATTGCCCACACGTGGCACCTCACCAGCGTCTCCTCTCCTAGTTGGTGGATGGCGTGCAGCAAGCACGCCGAGCAATCTACAAACAATCAAAAAAAATTAGTTTCTTATTGTTTTGCGGTGATTGTTTGCAAGTCATGAAACTACTGAACGGACTCATGATATAAAAGCGGCTTAGTTTCTAGTCGCGGCAAACAGTCATGTCTTACATCACATTAGATGAATATATTAAATGTTTGGTCCTGATCAGCGAAATGTATTGCATTACTCCACCAAGTAAGTAACGTGACCTGCATGACAGCTGAGTCCAATTATTAACTTCATGGGACTATTGCAGATGCATAAGTTTCACATTCTTTCTTGCAACGAACTGCAGCTTAATTGAAATATAACTGTGTCTTTTTTATGTTTATTAGATATCACAGCAGTTAAGATGTATGAAATAATTCTGAAAATGACAGTCGGTAGTTTACAAATCACTTTCGAGTGGAACACAAAGATGTACAATATATTTTCAGCCAAACACGGGAGAAATTTTGAACCATTTATGATGAAAGTCTTCCCAATACTTCCAAACTCGGTCGAGTCGCGTGTTCCTTCTGTTGGCTGCAACCTGCAACTACAGAATATTGCGGCCCTTGAGATATGATTCACATCTTGAAACAGAACCTACCAGACCCTTGTGGAGTCAAGTCAAATTTTTGGTTTCTAATTAGTTAGATAAACTAATTGAGTCTCTTTTTTTAAGGGGCAATGTTTCATGTGCACAAATAATATATATACAGGAAACGTAAGAGATTGAAAACGAAAGAATTCAAAGCACATGTGATATATAGTTCCACACGTAATTGCTTAATCCTGCATTCAGTGAAGAAGAAAACTGAGTTCCAGATATACTCTCCCTGTTCTTATATTGAAAGTGTTAGAAAAAAAATATTTAGTTCAAAATTGCACTAAACTAGTGTGGCGGCCCGCACATTTACACGACTGGTATTAACAATTTGACCATTCTATTGTTTTATTATTAAATTCTTCATTGCTTTATTGTTGCCATATTGTTATTATATCTTTTGTCACTATTATTTTCATTTGATCATTTTTATAATGACAATAGGGTACAATATATAAACTTAATTACATACCAATACTTTAAGGCTCCGTTTGAATGTAGATATTGGAGACCTTGGTATTGAATTGAGTTATTTTTTACTGTAGAATTTGTAAAACATGTGGACGGTATATATTTTGGACTAATTTCTTTGTAATGGTAAATGTGGATAACTTTTAAAAGGTGTGAAGGGTAATTGGACTTATTGTTTCAAAATATAGTGGTGGATATTTTTTATTATTTGTCTTTGATTAATGTGGTAATTTCTAATTCTTATGAACTAACGTGAGGCTCTATTTCTTGGTGAATATTATGTTAATATTAACGATGTCATCAATTCAAAGTATATACTAATCTCTAACTCTTTCTTTCTCCGGCGGTTAATTATCATCAAATTACGTCCATGCTTATCAAGTTCTCTTCTACAGTATAATTTAACGCGTCATCTTGACCTGTACTGCTCTTGAAAGATTAATGTTTTGATCCGTTGCACCTAATACATAATGCGAATGCGAGAGACAGATGCATGCATGCACCCCAGGATCGTGAATGTTTCAGCAGTGTAAATATGATGATGGAAGTCTCAGCTTTCCTCGAATGTAATTACTTGGCATCCACTTGTGAACTTAGACAACTTGCTATTATATATATTTTTTTTTTGCGAGGGTACTTGCTATTATACGTACCACGCGCTGAAGCGAGGCTAGCGTGGACGTAGCCACTAGTAGAGTTGTGCGAGAGATCTCTTGATCCATTTGCAGCAGCAGCAGCTTTGACCAAACATTTGTCCGTACTAGGTTTTCAGTCTAACAGATTGCAGCTTTGACGGCAAACAGCGTTTGTGCGTGTACATGCGGAACAGTATTAGTACACGTTTCATTCTGTATGTAAGCGTGAGTCTCGATCACCGCGTTGCTTTGCATTATTCCACAAGCGAAGTGGAAGTCAAGACCACGAGATAGGGGACCGGCCGATCGAGTACGGACTTATTACATACTGTAGCTAGTCGTGGCCGGTTCACTATCGTTCCTTGGACGGCCCGGACGCGACCGAGGTGGTCGATCCAGAGGGACTGCATTATCGTGATAGCCGCCATGCATCGTTCATACAGGACAATTTTGTATTTTATCTAAACTTAATTACATACCAATACTTTAAGGCTCCGTTTGAATGTAGATATTGGAGACCTTGGTATTGAATTGAGTTATTTTTTACTGTAGAATTTGTAAAACATGTGGACGGTATATATTTTGGACTAATTTCTTTGTAATGGTAAATGTGGATAACTTTTAAAAGGTGTGAAGGGTAATTGGACTTATTGTTTCAAAATATAGTGGTGGATATTTTTTATTATTTGTCTTTGATTAATGTGGTAATTTCTAATTCTTATGAACTAACGTGAGGCTCTATTTCTTGGTGAATATTATGTTAATATTAACGATGTCATCAATTCAAAGTATATACTAATCTCTAACTCTTTCTTTCTCCGGCGGTTAATTATCATCAAATTACGTCCATGCTTATCAAGTTCTCTTCTACAGTATAATTTAACGCGTCATCTTGACCTGTACTGCTCTTGAAAGATTAATGTTTTGATCCGTTGCACCTAATACATAATGCGAATGCGAGAGACAGATGCATGCATGCACCCCAGGATCGTGAATGTTTCAGCAGTGTAAATATGATGATGGAAGTCTCAGCTTTCCTCGAATGTAATTACTTGGCATCCACTTGTGAACTTAGACAACTTGCTATTATATATATTTTTTTTTTGCGAGGGTACTTGCTATTATACGTACCACGCGCTGAAGCGAGGCTAGCGTGGACGTAGCCACTAGTAGAGTTGTGCGAGAGATCTCTTGATCCATTTGCAGCAGCAGCAGCTTTGACCAAACATTTGTCCGTACTAGGTTTTCAGTCTAACAGATTGCAGCTTTGACGGCAAACAGCGTTTGTGCGTGTACATGCGGAACAGTATTAGTACACGTTTCATTCTGTATGTAAGCGTGAGTCTCGATCACCGCGTTGCTTTGCATTATTCCACAAGCGAAGTGGAAGTCAAGACCACGAGATAGGGGACCGGCCGATCGAGTACGGACTTATTACATACTGTAGCTAGTCGTGGCCGGTTCACTATCGTTCCTTGGACGGCCCGGACGCGACCGAGGTGGTCGATCCAGAGGGACTGCATTATCGTGATAGCCGCCATGCATCGTTCATACAGGACAATTTTGTATTTTATCCAAGTCAACATCATTACCGACTGGGGAATATGCTACATTTTCTCTGAGGGGAATACTATATTTTGTTCCCTTTCTCCCTCCGGTTTAGGGCTTGGCAATTTTGTGGGTATTTTCACTCTCCACCTGTTACTAACCAGAGAGAGTATAGAGGAGAAGGCTGCGGTGTCAAGTCGCGCAAGTGGTGTTTGTCGTATTGGACACAGGGTCGGGCTGCTGGGCACAGGAGACACTTTCATCTGTATGGGAGCCAGAGAGCAACTTGCAGGGCAGTGTGCTAGGCAGGGTAGGGGAGCCATACTCTCTCTGGTTCTTAATTGATGTCATTAAGGCAATTTTTTTAGCGTGAATATAAACTTAATAGTGTTGTTCTCGTTTAAATGTGGAAGTAGAAGGGCTAGGTGGAGCCGTGGACTGTGGAGGTAACATCTAGTGCATAAGCGTGTACAGACGAGGGAGGATTTGACAGATTGAGGGAGGTTAACATGAGCTGCTCTCTTGTATGACAGTCTTTGATCCTACCAACTCATATGCTTCTTTTTATTCTAAGAAGATATGTAGGCTTGTTGAGTTCTACCGAATGACATCTTTGGCTCTGATTTGCAAAAACTTGAAATGCAACTTGATGGTTATATTTATGTTATAAGACAAGATGCTAGGTTCAGTGGCATACAAAGTCTTGTTGACCTCTCAGTTAAGCTTGTTGAGACCAAAATGCATATAGCTTATGATTTAGTTTACATGCTTCTCAAATTGGTGTTGCTTCTACCGGTGGCAACGGCAAGTGTTGAAAGTGTGTTTTCTGCAATGATTTTTTTTCAAAAGCAATTTGAGAAATAAGATGGGTGATGGTCTTTTGGATGACTGTCTAGTAACTTTCATTGAACAAGACATTTTCTTTGAAGTCGCTGAAGAAGATATAATTGTAACTTTCATGGCTTCCAGAAAGCATAGACCGGACAAGAAGATTTGAATTGCAGGTGTGTAAGTTTCTTTTGTGCGTACATTGAATTTGATTGGACTATTTATAATGTAATTTATGCACCGAATTGAATCTTATTTTCCGAATTCCTTAGCAAATTTGTTTTTTATTGTTGTATTATACATTGATTTTACCGAATTGTATATGAAAATTTTGTCGCGGCATACTCTTCGGCAAAAAGCTGGGTCCGCCGGTGCTTTCATCTGTGGGAGCCAGAGAGCAACTTGCAGGGCAGTGTGCCAGGGTAGGGGAGCCATACTCTCTCTGGTTCATTGATGTCGTTAAGGCATTTTTTTAGCGTGTACAGACGAGGGAGGATTTGACGAGCAGTCCTCATGCTGAAAGATTTAGGGAGGGGACTAAATCACCCGGCTGTGATATCCACCCCCCCCCCCCAAAC
>LAPY01001147.1:112171-130358 GCA_000970635.1 Eragrostis tef
CGCGGCGAGCGCGGCGGCGATGGGAGGCGTCGCGGTCGGGGACCGGGTGCTCAGGGAGAGGAGGCACGCGCCGAACAACTACTGCGAGCCCGACACCGACGAGGAAGATGATCGGGTGAGAATCGAAATATCCTATTCCTCCTTTTTTCCCCTTCTTTGTTGTTTTGGGAATTCCGCATTTCCGTTATTTGTCTTTTGTTCGTCGATTAGTATTCATCTTGGTGACAGAATGTGCATTGCTGTTGGTTTTGGCACCAACGAGCAGTGCTAGTCTTTCTGCTCAGATTTGTGTTTTCCTTTTCCCCCTTTTTTAGGAGCAGGAAGAAGTTTGCTAGAAGATGAACCATCTTTTGTTCCATGTGATTCACTGTTTATAGATGAATAGTTTTCCAGTTGATTAAATTGTGATAATGAAAGATCTAGTTTTTTATTCTAAAAGGAAAAGGAAAAAAGGTGCAGATCAGTGAATCCGTTCCTTATGCGTCAGTTACACAATGAATTTCAAAGGAGGGAAATATCCTCTCCCTCCTTTTCCTCTTCTTCTTTGTTTTGGGAATTCCGCATTTTCGTCATTTGTCTTTTGTTCATCGGATTGTATTCATCTCGGTGACAGAATGTGCATCGCTGTTGGTTTGGGCACCAACGAGCAGTGCTCGTCGTGCTTCCCAGATTCGTGTTTTCCTTTTTTCTTTATTTTTTTTAGGAGCTGGGAAAAGTTCAGTTGCTAGAAGATGAAAGTTCTTTTATTCCATCTGATTCACTGTTTGTAGATGAATAATTTTCCAGTTGATTAAATTCTCATAATGAAAGATTTAGTTTTTTTTTCGTTCTAAAAGAGAGAATAATAATTAATGTGCAGATCAGTTGAATCCGTTCTTTGTGCGTCGGTCACACAATGAGTTTCAAAGGAGGGAAATAACCTCTCCCTCCTTTTCCCCCTTCTACTTTGTTTTGGGAATTCTGCATTTCCCGTTGTCATTTGTTAATCCATTGGTATTCATCTTGGTGACAGATTGTACATCGCTGTTGGTTTGGGCATCAACTAGCAGTGCTAGTCTTTCTTCTCAGATTTCTGTTTTCCTTTAACTTTTTTTTTTGGTTTTTCTCGGAGCAGGAAAAAGTTTAGGTGCTACAAGATGAACGTTCTTTTATTCCATAATATGATCCACTGTTTATAGATGAATCATTTCTAGTTGATTAAATTTTGTTAATGAAAGATTTAGGTTTTTTTTCATTTTGAAAGGAAAAAGGGGAAAAAAAAGTGTAGATCAGTTGAATTCGTTCCTCATGCGTCAGTCACATAATGAATTTCAAAGGTTGTTTATGCAGGCCTATCGGATGCATATAGCAAAAGTTACTCCCCACATTCCTCAATTTACTGTGTAGCAAGGAAATATTTATTACCCTAATAAAGGCCAATTTTACTCTAGCTACATGCTCAGTGTCGCAATTTGGCTGTTTGTATCCCACTTTCACAAGAACCATGCACTTGCTACTTTATTTGCTTGTACCCTGTCGAGTCTGAGACTCTCATCAGCTAACTGATTGCTGTTTTGCCAATAGACTGATGGGGAAACTGTGGATAATCGAGTCAAGGCAAAGAAGGTGAAGAAAGATGATGCTGGGAAGAAGAAAGCAACAAGAAAAACCAAAATGGAGCAAGTGGATATTAAGGGCGAATTCCCCAGTGACGAAAGCCACCACCAGATAAACGGGGTAAATTATTTTACGTCCTCTGCAGTAGTTTATCTTGGAATGGCCTTGTCGCATGCACCCACAGTAGTTACCTACAGAAACTCTAATTTTCTTTTTTTTTTTGAAAAATAATTTCAGTGGACCCACACAACTTGTCAAGAGTTTCTTGTTGTGCTCGAAGTGTTTTAAAACTCAGCAGCTCACATCACTGAGCCTCATTACCTTTTTTTTTAATTGCTTGGTAGTAGGAAAAAAAATAGGGAAAATATAAGCACACATATCACTCCACAGAATTCTCTGTTTCTTTAAATAATTATTTGCTACCTAGATTAATTATGCAGCCTTTTCTTTTTTCATAAGAAGGAAAAATGCAGAGCAATTGAATGGGCTTTTATGCACCAGTCACTTGCAAGATGTTGCAGTCTGTGCCACCCTATGCATATTGTGGAAAGCCTTTAACTTAGTCATCTCCTTACATTGAGATAGCAAAGATTTGTTTCTAGGGCCACTCTTTTGTCAGATATATGTTCGTTTCTGGTTATTTGTGTCCCCCCTCCAAAGAACCAAGCACTTGCCATTTTTATTGATTACTGTCTAGTCGAGTTTGTGTCTCAGTTCAGTTGACTAAATGATGCTTTGCCAATAGAATGATGACAAAGTTGCGGATAATCGGGTCAAAACCAAGACGACCAAGAGAAGCAATGCTGGGAAGAAGTTAGCCAGAAAAACCAAACTAAAGCAAGTGGATAGTAAAGTCGTCCCCAGTGGGCGAATCCATGACCAAATGAATGGGGTAAATTACTCAACATCCTCTGCACTTGATTTTGGAATGCTTTTATATCTAAGTATCCACAGTTTTGGCTACCTTTCCTTGTACGATCCATAAGGTATAAGCAAAAAAAATTTATTATCCCTCATAATTCTGTTTCGTCTCCTTGTAAAATCTCAGTTGTATTCTGTAGTGTCTTACCTAAACTTGTTTGATGCCAGACCCCATGAACTTTAATGTGCTAATCTACTTAATGTCCATTACATAAATGAAGTATCAGTGGAAAACATAACAAAGCATTAAAAACGTACCTCTCTAAACTCAGAAAGATCTTTCAACTTATTGGTGGGCATGTATACCTTTGGGAGTAATTGTTACCATGCAGCGTTCCTAAAAGATGCTTACTTTATTGTCTATGGGATGATAGTGTGTCAGGCTATTAGTAAGTGGGGTATATCCGTATATGCTAAGTTCATTCACTGACAGGATGTCACTGAGAAAGTGAAGAGGAGGGGCTCAAGGGATGATGAGGCAAAGAAGCGGAAGCGCACAGATGCTGGCATGAATATAACCACAAAAAAGTTGAAAACATATGAAAAGAAGGTCTTATCCTCCAAGGATAAGAAGTGTGATGGAAATAATAGGGTAAAGCACTTATTTCTGCTGTTTATGGAATGGTTCTCCATATTTTTTATGATGCAGCTGTTGTTTTGATTATCTTTAAGGGGAAGAAGATGTTGACTGGGGAAAATGCCCGGATGTGCCACCAATGCCAGAGGAATGATAAAGGGAGGGTTGTCTGGTGCAAATCATGCAATAGTAAGCGCTTCTGTGTGCCTTGCATGCAACGATGGTATGTGAAGTGGTCCCAGCTTTGTTTTGTACTAACTTGATTGGTGATCATATCCTGTTTTCTTGTTATATGACAGTTACACATAAGTTTCCTACACCTTATTCATTCACTGGTTACCATATGCATCCACTAAATTTAATGCTTTATTTAACTGTTTGTCTACATCAGTACATTAAATTTTCCTTCCTATGTTTTCATTTCATCGTCTGTTGACATGTGGCAAGATCTTGTACCCTGTATAACTCTAAACCGTTCTTGGTAAATAGGTATCCTGATTTGTCAGAAGATGAATTTGCTGCAAAATGCCCCTACTGTCGCAAGAACTGCAATTGCAAGTTGTGCCTACGGATGCGTGGAGTTAAAGAGGTTTGCACACTACATCACATTTCCGTATTTTCCTTGACATAAATTTTCATTTTTTTTGTTACCTTCCTGTTAATTGATTTTATGGTCTTCTGTACTATTCCTCTTGATACAGCCTCCAAAAAAGGAAATTTCTGCAGAAAATCAAATCCGTTATGCTTGTCATGTTGTCCACTTGTTGCTTCCCTGGTTGAAAAAAATGCAACAGGAGCAGCTGGAAGAGAAGGAATTAGAGGCTAAAATAAAAGGTATAGTGTTCTGGTATTGCATGACATGATCTAGTAACTCAGGTGCATGTACATGCTGATTTATTTTGTTTGCAGGCATTTTGATAAATGAAATCAAAGTGGAAAAAGCTGAATGTACTCCAAATGAGCGTCTCTACTGGTGATTCTCAGCTCCTACATACTAATACTAGGGCGGACGTCTTTCCCCCATTTTGAGTTTTTCCTCTTAAAATGTTATAGCAGCAAACATCTGATTCTCTTTTTTCTTCTTATAATGCAGCAATAGGTGTAAGACGTCTATAGTTGATTTTCATAGAAGCTGCAAGTATTGTTTCTATGAGTTGTGCCTTTCATGCTGCTGGGAGATCCGCAAAGGTTTGATTCCAGGAGGCGAAGAGATAAATACTGTAGAGTATGAAGCCAGAGGAAGGGATTATGTTTTTGGTTTGTGTAGTCACGACCCTCCAAATGCTGAGCCTAGGGATGATACCACTGCAATTGACGACCCAAATAACCTTTTGCTACTGTGGAAAGCAACTGATGATGGTAGCATTCCTTGCCCACCAACGGAGCTAGGAGGCTGCGGTGCTTCAAATTTGGATCTCAAGTGCTTGCTTGGAGATAAGACGCTTTTGAAGTTAGAAGAACAAGCTGGCAGAGTTGTCAAAAGTGAAATATATGCAAAAGCAATGTCCAAAAGAAGTGATCGGTGCCCTTGCTATGATCATTCAGGAAAGGTGAGAACTCATAATGTGAGAGAGGCTGCAAATAGGAAGGGCTTGAGTGATAACTACCTCTACTGTCCAGTTGCCACTGGTATTAAGGAGGATGACTTGGCGCACTTTCAGATGCATTGGGCCAAGGGTGAGCCAGTTATTGTTTCTGACGTTCTTCAGCTGACCTCTGGTCTCAGTTGGGAACCACTAGTTATGTGGCGGGCATTGCGAGAAAAAAAGACAACTGGTGACATAGAAGATGAGAACTTTGCTGTCAGGGCAGTAGATTGCCTGGACTGGTGTGAGGTTAGGAACTCAATTCTCTGTATTCGTCAGTTCATGGAGTGACCATATATTTACCACTTATACAATATTTATATGAATGCTTCCCTTAGATTTGCAGTTAGTTTTCTTCTTGTCACTGTTTGGGGGTAGGAGTATGGACTGTTCATTTCCCTGCATTGTCCAATTTCTTGCTTACCAGATGCTTCTATTGAATTTTATGAGGTGTATTCTATGTTTTTTCTTTGTGTTCTTCCCTTATTGCAAACCTTTTCTCTTACACATGGGCTAGGAGACTGTCATGTTCGACAGATATATTTGGCTTTGATATATTTATTATGTTAAGAAACAAAAACTTGATATACAATGGTAGTGGACTTCGTTAATTGATTAGTGAATTTGTTGTTCCATTAAATTATTCACGTAATGATCCATGTGTGTAGAGAGCCCAAACTGCTATATCAACCTGTAGGTTGTATAGCATTGAGTTACTCTGTAGGTTGCTAGCTTTGTAGCTAGCAATATCTCTGCAATCCTAGATATGTAGCTTTTGAACACTAGCATGCTATTTTGAGTTTCATATTTATTTTACTCTTGAACAAATCTCATGTAGTTGGAGTATGAGAAAAACATAGAAAGACATCCTTAAACATTTATATTGGATATTTTAATTGAAGGCCCAGTCTTGCTCTTTTTCAACACTCTTATTTATGTAGGATTACCATATTTTAGATTGTAACATAGTTGACTTTTATTTCTATCAGGTTCTAATTTATCTAATGCACGTTTGATTCTAAACACTGCTTTTTCTTGGTTATTTACCGCTAAGTAATCAAACACTTAACACGCTCCATTTGATGTTGCAGGTGGAAATCAATATACACATGTTTTTTGTGGGATATATGAAAGGAAGAATGTACCCCACAACAAACTGGCCTGAGATGCTTAAGCTAAAGGACTGGCCACCATCTAGTTCTTTTGATCAGAGATTGCCTCGCCATGGTGCTGAGTTTATCAGTGCATTACCATTTCCTGAGTATACTGATCCTCGTTATGGACCGCTAAATCTTGCAGTCAAACTTCCTGATGGGGTTCTGAAACCAGATCTTGGGCCAAAAACGTACATTGCTTATGGATTTTCCGAAGAGCTAGGCAGGGGTGATTCTGTAACCAAGCTGCACTGTGACATGTCTGATGCGGTATGTTGTTTATTGGTTGTGCTGCACTTTCGGTGCTGAATAAATTGATTCATGCAAATTTAGACCTTATAGAGTGGAGATAACCTGTGTCTTAAATTCTTATGTTCTTTCTTGGATCTGATTTTTTCCAAACTGTGACCCTATGCCCAGCTGGTACTGACTATAGTAATTTGTTCTTTCTATTTTGTCAGTTTGGTTTTTAACAATTTGTAATTAAATTTTAAAATTGTTTAATTTAACCAGGTAAATATTTTAACACACACGGCAGAAGTGTCCTATGGTACTGGTCAGCTTAAGAAGATAGAGCAGATCAAAAAGAAAATGAAAAAACAAGATCTTCAGGAACTTTATGGTATTTTAGAATCGGGCACTGAACGCAGGATATCACCATCTACTGATTCCAGGGATATAGCTGGTGATGGAATATCAAAGAAATCAGGTAATACTCTCCCTGCAAAGATATTTCTGATGGTTAATTGCGCAGGCTTAGTTATGTTAACGTATTGGGTCTTTTGGTTTGATTATTATTTATGATTATATTCCTATTAGGAAATGCTTCACGTACGACCCATTTGTTAGACTTTTGTCCGACCAAGTATTTTAAGCCTTTTTATTGATATGTGAACCACCACCCAAGTAATTTTAGCCATTGGATGGTTGTACAAAATTCTAACTCGCAGAGTTCTCCTGAACTAAGTGCAGGTAGGAACGGACGACGTAACAAATTTTATTGTGCAGGTGTAGACATCAATGGTTTAGCAATAGATGGGACAGGGCAGGCTAATGAAGGGAATCAGAGAACTGGTGCGGCTTTATGGGATATTTTCCGAAGAGAGGATTCTGACAAATTACAAGATTATCTCAAGAAGCATATGTCGGAATTTAGGCACACCTACTGCAATCCTTTAAAGAAGGTCCCCCCCCCCCCACCCCCCCATTGATCAATCCAGGTGATTCATCCAATTCATGATCAAACTTTCTACTTAACTGAGGAGCACAAGAGAAAGCTCAAGGAAGAATACGGTTAGTGAACTAGTTAGTTAGTTCCAATATACAGTGTCTGGTGGTTATATGCTCATTCACTTACCTGATGGCTTTGCTTGTTAAGGTGTTGAACCCTGGACGTTTGAGCAGAAGCTTGGTGAAGCTGTTTTCATTCCTGCTGGATGTCCTCACCAAGTCAGGAATTTGAAGGTGTCAAATTTAACCAGTTTGACAGTGCAGCTTAGTTTTTATTCTTTGCTTTCTGACTGATGTGTCATTGCTTAAAAACTGAAGCCATTTTTCATTTTCAGTCTTGCATCAAGGTTGCGATGGATTTTGTGTCCCCTGAAAACGTTGATGAGTGCATTAAGCTGACTGGAGAGTTTAGACGGCTTCCATCTGACCACAGGGCTAAAGAAGATAAGCTGGAGGTTGGCATGCCTTGTTTTCATTAAGCTGGTTTGCATCTATGGTGTTGCACTATTTTGTATGATGACTAACCTGGAGTCAACTTTGATGTCTTCAGATTAAGAAGATTGCTCTATATGCTCTGCAAGAAGTTCTGGATTACCTGGACCGTTCTTCCACTGATGGGTAAGCGGCAGGAGTCCACTCTTTATTTTTTATCTTTTAGAAGGTTGAGGAGTTGTGAAAAACCAAGAAATTTGGAACAATTGATCACTGATTGTGTTCTGACTTATCTGTCAGGTTGAAGAGTGGGGCTGGCCAGCCCAAGCATAAAGATGCACCTGCAGATGATAAGCCTAAAAACCAGGATGGTGGCCGGAGAGATCTGACGAGCCAAGCTGACGAGTCCAATGATGAATATGTGGATGGAAGCCCGCCCAAAAGGCGGAGCGGGCGCCAAAGAGCTGTGCCGACGACAATGTACGATGAAGCTGCTGGTGAGAAGCAGCATAGAAGGCGGAGCAGTAGTCGAAGGGGTGATCTGAATAGTCAAGTCGACAAGCTGGATGGTGAATCTGCAGACGAGAAGAATTCTCAAAGGCCAGGTGACGATCCCAAGAGCGACGACGGCAAGCCCGACAAGGAAGCTGCTAATGCGACCATCGCTAAAAGGCGTGGGCGACCACCAAAATGCCCCAAGCCCGACACTGAAGCTGCTAATGCGACCATCGCCAAAAGGCGTGGGCGCCCGCGAAAATGCCCACCAAAAGACTGACTGATCGATCTGGACGTGGTCATTTTGAAAGAAGCTTAGTTTAGACTTCTGCCGCATAGGTCAGCCCAGATGCCATTTGGGCGTCTGACTTTTGTTCATATATGGTGACGGCTGACGCCATTTTGGATGATGATACTGGTTGCTCGTGGTAAGACGATTCTTGACTTAGAGAGCATTAGTGATCGATGACACGGAACAGAGCATGTATGGTTGGTTTATTTTGGTAAACGGACGGACCTAGCTTTGCAGTGTGTAACTTTGACGGAATGTTATTTAGTTAGTACCAGATCTCCATCCTGAAGGAACTGACATTCTGAGGTGATGATGGCTTCAGCTGTTTGTGTTTATATGGGCTTCTGTTGCGTCAATAGAATTTGGATCACATAGGAACTTTTTCTAGTAGCGAGTACTCCCTCCGTTCTTAAACTTTTATGGTTTGTTTTATCAAAGGCAGTTGGAAGCACTGCGTGGCTACACTCGTCGCCTTTCTTGCTCGAGTGTAAACAACCATGAGTTATATCTGCTCGAGCGTAATAAAAACCCTCGATACTCTGAAAAAAATATTTAAATGCACTCCTAGATGAAACGGGAAATAAATATAACTGGCAGCAATAGAAATACAATTACAGCAAAATAGAACCATCTGACTCTGTTATCCTTCTCTGCCACAACCAGTGCAATAGAAACATATGCCACTACCTTCTCTGCCACAACCAATGCAGTTTCTCAAAACATCATTTGCTCTGCCACAACCAATGCAATTTCTCAAAACATCATTTGCAACTCTAGAAACGGAATTACAGAAGTCGTCTAAGAGTCCCTCCTATCAGTCAGCTAAAGGTGGGGAGCTGCCTACACGTCTTAACATACACAAATAAGGGTAGTGTTTTCAAGTTGGCGGTGATGCTAATTAACATAGGGCACCCATATGGGCAAAAGAGAAGCATACACATAAGTGCAGTATGATTAACAGTGGGTACTACAGCTATGGGGTACACATGAATCATCTCATGCCTTGACCTCCTTCCCTTGATGCTGATGCTGTTTCTTCCCCGCATCTTGACCTCCATCTTCATCTTCATCTTCATCTTCATCTGCCTCCTCAGACAACTTGGTTAGCTCATCTTGGATCATAACTTTGATAGCCTCCTTTCTAGATGTCAAATCCATCTTGTAGTGGTTGTCTATACCAAAGAAAAATTGTTAGTTGTGTCAAGTATCAAAAAGCTGCAAAAAAAAAAAGAGGGAACATAACTGGAAAACTTACCAAGCTTCTTAAGAATGTCACTGAAAGTGGCCTGTAAAAAGAGGTTCTCAAACATGTCAGCTCTTTATAAGAAACTTTCAATATAAATGCAGATATAATTCTGAGTACGATTTTTAAGAACGAGTACGATTTTTTGTCATGAACTTCCTTGTTTTCAAACAGATGCCCACTATTTTACTTTGCGTCAAACATTTTAAAATCTTTAACATTAACATAATGGTGTCCAAACTAGACACGAAAATAGCATACTGAAAATATTCCAAACAAACATGGTACATTTTTCTTATAACCACCATACTGAAAGTGAACGGCATGAGTGAATAGGGAACAAAAGTTAATACTGATGGCTAATAAGGAAAATTAAATTTCCAGTGGCTAATTTTTTTTCTCGAATATGCAGGAGCTGCGTGTCTTTTTTTTGTATTATAGGGAAGGAAAAAGCAGTCCGTACATCAACCCCTCATGCTTGGGCCAAGACAAGAGGCGTCATACCAGTGGCTAATAAGGAACGTGAACTTTTTCCAGTGGTTGATAAGGAATTTTCCGTAATATTGTAAAAGTTAAATACTCAATTTCATTTTTCAATGTCAACTACATAAAATGATGTAACTCACCGTGTTGAAATCAACTTTTTTGAGGATTCCAACAATAGTCTTCCTCAGATCGTCCTTGCTGGGAAGATCTGCTTCTGCTGAAGCCCCTTTACCCTTTGTCACCTTTTTACCTGCAAAAAATGCATTTTTTGCAGTTTAAGCAGACTAATAATCACTTACATCTGGATAAACTGAATGATGTTTCTGTGAACATGCCACAACAGAAAAAAAAATCATTATACTAGTTCACCATTCAATTAAAAATTGACAAATAGATAATTTGACCATGATATGTCCAGAAAGGGGCAACACGAACAGGAATTGCAATCTCCAAGAGTCAATGAAGGAGGTATTTAGGTGAAGGCCACAAATTTACCAGATGACTTCTTTTCCTTGGTCTCCTTTTCCGTGGGAGCACCCTTTGATGCAGACTTCCTCTTCCTAGAAAAAACCTTTGCGCTATCATCAGGGCTTTCTTGTTCCTTTGAAATCTTGGACGATGATTTTCTGATTGGACTTCTGCTAATTGTCCTTGGAGGACCTGTCTTGTGGCCACTCCCTATGCCTGTCTTCTTTCTCCCTGATGATTCTTTTACTTGTGATGACTTCTTACTTGCCTTTTCTTTCTGGGAATCATAGTCATCTTCCTGATCATCAGATCCAACATCTTCATCTTCATCTTTGTTTTCGTCACTATCATCTCTCATGGATTCATCATCATCTTCCTCATCTTCATCAGTATCATACTTCAGAGCTTTCTTCCTCCTTTTACCCGAAGTCATGTCATCACCAAATTTCTGCAAAAATCACAAACAATTAGAACAGAAGTAATACAATGAAGAAGCAGTTATGACCATGAGCATTTACAAATCACTGGAAATTAGAGTAGGCAAGCAGTGGAGCTTAGATTGGATGTACAAGCATAAACTCAGCTGGTATCAAAATAGCCACCAAGAAAGGCCATGGCAATATTTGAAGCTGTCGACTAAAGACCTTTATTCAACGTATATAATTGCCACGGCAATATTATTATACCTTTGTAGTACTGTCAGGTGTCTTACTTGAACTTCCACCCCTCTTGCGTTTCCTAGAATTTGACCCCTGGCCAGAGGAGAGAATAAAGAAGAGAACAAAAATGATTGTGAATTCCAATCCATCCCAATTTCAACAATGGAACAACAGCATTCAGATGATATCAACAAAGGGTAACAGTTCTAACCTGGTCATCAGAGAACCCAGAATCAGCCACACTGTGAGGTTCAGCAATGAAGTCCAACAGCATTGTGAATTCCCATCCATCCCAATTTCAACAATGGAACAACAGCATTCAGATGATATCAACGAAGGGGTAACAGTTCTAACCTGGTCATCGGAGAACCCAGAATCAGCCACACTGTGAGGTTCAGCAATGAAGTCCAACAGCTTTGAGACAATATCTTCCTGTATGAGTTATGTGAAACCGTTTTAGAATACCACTATATCATATTAATAAAAAAAAGTAATTCCACAACAAGGCAGCAAAAGACACCTTTCGAAGGTTTGCTTTAGCAACTGGAATGGCAAAGAGCCAACAGAGGTCCAACAGCACGTTTTTCATACATTTGTCATCAAACCAGCTGTATCAACTTAAGTAGACTGACTTAAAGGTTTCTGAAAAGGAACTTACATCACTTCCATGCCAAACAAAACCAGAGAACTGGAGTATGTGTCCTTTAAAGTCTACAGCCTGTAAGCATAAAAGCATTAATTTGTAGATAAGTGTGTTAAGGCATTTAAGATGCAGACAAAGAACTCTAGCTTAATACATCATTCAAGTTAAACGTCAGACTACAGAAATGATTATACAGTAAGCAATGGAAGTAAAGTTATCAACAACAACTAGCCCTATTTTGGATACCTAAAGCATAATGTTTAGAGCTGAAGCAGTCCATTGGTACAAAGCGAACATGAAGTGGTCAGTTAAGCTAGGCACTTGATATACGACATCTCTTTCTATTGCAACTTCTATATATATAACTCCAATAGCCATTAAGCAGCCATGACACTTGCATGCTGAGCAAATTCACATTAACAAGCATTAAGAACATGAAACACCACGTTTATCAGTTAGGGTGCTGTATCTAGGACCTTTTTGGTTCCTAACTTCCTATACCTTTTTTTCTTTTGGGGGGTTCTAAACAGCATCTGCTTCCAACAAAAGCTAAAACACAGATTCATCCTAAAAACAAGCTTACTATATGTTCAAACCTGTTGAGCGGATTAGGATTTCTTAGAAAATCTAGTGTAGCATTAGGTACATATTTTGCTGGTCACTAAAACTAGGTTCTTAAGCACACACGAAAGATTTTGCAACAGGAACATCCAAAGTAAGCTTCTGCTATGTCAAAGGTTTACCTTTCCTTTCCTCCCAAAAAGAATACTGTGGAGAAATTTAAGGTCAGCAGGTTTTTTCCTTGATATCCTGTGTGCCACTGTACATAAATTTCGAAAAAAGGAAAAAAAAATCAGCAATTGTGGATTGATGGTGTGCATTATTAGAAGGAAGAAATTTTTGCACTAGATAGATCCTAAAAACAGAAAATCATGATCCCAAAAACAGAGAATCCTAGGTATATTAATAAAAATATTGTGAGAAGCACGTAAAATCAATTTAGTCAAATAGATCATAATAATCAACATAGTTTATTCTTGATAAATCAACAATGATGCAACAAATCATAGGCAAGGAAAGAAAGCAATATGACATTTATTATTAGTAGATATAACGCGCACAACAATAAATTAAAAGACAATAACTCATCATCAATAAAACTTAAACTAAGCACCCAAAGATAAATATGAAAAATAGTGCACCAACATCAAAGAAGAGAACATTATTTATCAGACATTATTTTCATATACTCGAGATTATGAGGTATGACATTTAGCAGGGCACAAATGGCACATATCAACGAGATCACCCCATAACCTAAGTTTACTCCAAAATATTTGTCACTCCTCACTCAAAATTTCAGCAAATGAAAGTTTCAACAGTGGGGTACACCATAGCTGAATCATTATTCACTAGATTGTTGGACTTGATTCACTACTAGTGGGCACACATTTGGACCCAGCACGATAGTATACACTATACAATAGA
This sequence comes from Eragrostis tef, assembly GCA_000970635.1. NCBI lineage: Eukaryota > Viridiplantae > Streptophyta > Magnoliopsida > Poales > Poaceae > Eragrostis > Eragrostis tef. The sequence goes on from LAPY01001147.1 coordinate 125,442, forward strand.
TATGTGTCTAATAAACTAACTAAGCCCTAACTATGAGCTTCATTAATGGTTCTGTGCACATGGGGACACCCACATGGTCTAGTGGTAGAACTCCTGATTGTCGCGTCCAGATGAGAGAACAGAGAACGAAATGAGAAATTAAATTGATTTCTTGCCTGGCTGACTTTGTAGACAATCAAATTATATAGCAAGCGGATTACACATTGAATTAATAAACAGAAGCAGCTGACTAACAGCATCTCCAAGAGACTCCCATAAAATGGCCCTATAAACTTGTTTTTGAGAGCAACTAGAAAATTATGAGGGGCAACTTTTCTCTCCTCCAACAGTCCTCCCCTAAAAGTGGATGAAAACACTTTTGATTCGGCCGCGTCAGCAATTGGGGCCACAAAAACATTAATTCGATAGCAAAAAGAAGAGATGGGAGCCCCAATTCTTCCCCTGTTTGTAGCTACAAATGAGGGGAGTTTAGGGGCTATGAAAAAACTGGGGGTGGTTTTGGAGTCTGTTGGAGATGGGTTTTTTTATTGGATCCCAATAATTTGATTTAAGGGAGGTTTATGGGGGCTCTCTTGGAGATACTCTAAGAACCTATTATGCAGCACTAATAAACAGAAGCAAACAAACAGTACAATGTATGGCGAGAGGTCCATACCACTTGGTATATCCTTCAAAGGAGTTCCACGGCCCTGAGAGAACAACATTTATCAAAAAAACTATTGCATGTCGGAAAGGAAACTAATGGGATAAAATGACAGCAAGCAACAAACCTTCTCAATAACGAAATTCTGGTTTGGTTCCTTCTCAATTGCCTCAACCAACCTCTCCACAGTTTTCCTTTCACGTTGAGGCCGATCAGTACCATATGGGCTGGAGGTGTTTAGTAAACTTTTGGCTTCCCTGGACTTGGTTCCACCTTGTTTCTTATCCTTTCCCTGGCTTCTATCCCTAGCACTCCTAGCTTTCTTATTCTTAGGAGTCTCTTCCTTATTCTCTTCCACCACCTTGTCAGCTTCACTAACTTCCTCTTCTGCCACTTCGCTGTCTTTTCCTTGGCTACTTGCACCATCTTTATCTGCTTTTTCCTCATTTGCATTGGCCTTCTTGTCACCTGAATCTTCCTCTTTCTTTTCAGCAGAGCCCTTATCTTCAGCTTCCTCTTCCTGTTGCTTCTCAGCAGGCTCTATTTCTTTTCCTTTGTTTTCTTCCTGTTTGCATTGTCACCTGAATCTTCCTCTTTCTTTTCAGCAGAGCCCTTATCTTCTGCTTCCTCTTCCTGTTGCTTCTCAGCAGGCTCTATTTCTTTTCCTCTGTTTTCTTCCTGGTCACCTGAACCACCTTTCTCTTGCTCTTTCAGTTCATCTTGCTTATCCATCTCCATCTTATCATCTTTATCTTCCGTCTGTCCTTCATCTTTCACCTCCAAATTTCCAGCCTCAGCTATCTTGGTATCCTCGCCTTCAACTGGATTGGCACTGTTATCTTCCTTTGCATCTGCATTCTTTTTCAAATTTTCAGAATCCACCTGCTTTGCCGCATCCGCATCACCATCCTTAACACTCTCAGCCTCAGTCATCTTGGCATCCTCTCCTTCTTCTGGCTTGGCACTGTTTTCTTCCTTTGCATCTGCATCCTTTCCTACATCTCCAGAATCCACCAGCTCTGCAGCACCCGCATCACCACCACCTTCCTTAACACTTTCAGCCTCTTCCATCTTGACATCACCATCTTTAGGGCCATCGGTGCCATTTTCTGAGACTTTATTTTGTTCTTCATCATTCTTATCTGCAACAGCATCATTGCTATCGGCAGCAACATCCTTGGTGGTCAGGTCCTTATCAGGAGCAGCAACATCCTTGGTGGTCATGTCCTTATCAGGAGCAGCAACATCCTTGGTGGTCGTGTCCTTCTTATCAGGAGCAGCAACATCCTTGGTGGTCGTGTCCTTATCAGGAGCAGCAACATCAGCAGCTGCTCCTCCATTTGCAACAGCCTTCTCTTCCATTACAGGTGCTGGGTCAGTCTCGGACATCTCGCCGACCCTTATTCTCTAGCTGCAGACAAACAGTTACCCTTGTAAGGAAACACAAGGTACAGGAACTAAAAAGGAGGAAAATCAACCGGAAAGAAAATTGGCAGTTTTGTATGGCGAAGACTATTACGATACTATAACAAAGATTTAAACTTTGTAGTACTGTTCTTTCAAGCACAAAACAGACGAAGACTATTACAATACGATAACCAAAATTGAAACTTTGTAATACTGTTCTTTAAAGTACAAACGGACGTTAAATGAGCAATCATGGTTTGCTAGGTTTGAGAATTGCTACAGGTAGTCAAGGCCAGGCAACGACATTGGGCGAGGACAATGCAAGACGAAATGAAATTGCAGACACCGCCGCCAACCGACAAGTCGACCGATTCGTAGCAGAAACGCTAAAACCAGAGGCAGAAACACATAATTTCATCGCAGTGCCTACAGGGCAGCAGATTGAGCAACCAAACGAGCCAATCTGATCAAAACTGAGCATCTAGATCGAAAAAAGCCCTGAACTTTGCCACAACCCTAAGCCTCCTGAACCAAACGAACCAACCTTCCGCACTACGCACTCCAGGTCTACCCTACCCGAGCAAAGAATGGCTTCTAGTTCTCACCTCACCTCCTCCTACCAAAACCCTAGCAGGAAACCACAAACCCTAGCGACCCCAAGCTCCGGTACCGCTCACGCACCGTCAACCCAACTCACCGCCCCGACGCGCAGCAGGAGCAGTAATCTCGAGCAAGCAAGCAGGAAAATTGAGTACTCCGAACAAAAGATGCGTTTTTCTATTACTCTTACCGGGAGGTGGAGGCGAGCAGCAGTTTGCTGGTGCGGGCGAAGTGGAGTCGCCTCCTCGCCTTCCTCGCCTCCCCGTTCCTTCCCTCACAAAGAGAGAGAGACAGAGGGAATTTTCGTGTGATTTTTTTCAGGAAATTTAATACTATTTTTATTGGCAGTTTTATCGGCAGCAGTGGTTGCGCGGATCGGACCGGACCCAAGCCCCGGATCCAATCCGCTTTTTATTCCGCTCGAAAGTGGGCCCATCTGCAGCGATTCTTGGGTGGGGCCGGAAGGACGTCGTGGGTCCCTCTGCGCGTCTTGTTCGTTCGTGGGCGTTTTTGGTGCCTGCATGTACGGGCCTGCGGCGGCGGGGGGGGGGCGGGTCAGAACTCCAGATAGATGAGCTGGAAAGCTGAACTGCTCTCATTCAAACTCTCTCCGCCGTTGATTAATAAAACTCACTCCACAGTTTTTAAAGACTGAGAGGCCTCTAAACAGAGCAGTTTCTCGCTCAATTTTTAGAAATTGAATGCCGAGGTTTTTAAAAACTCATAATCTAGACTAACTCATATTTTAGCATATTTTACCTGATAAAAGACCCACTATCCTCAAACAATATGAGTTAATTACAATAATCTGCCACCTAATAAATGAGGGCACCTTGATCATTAAGTACCTAAAAATAGTTAATAAATTTTAAGAAATTGGGATCCAAACAATCCCATCCTAATTCTTGTTAGAAATCAGTTTTTAGGAAATGAATGAGGATCCAAAAAGAACTTAAGCGTCCAAATTCTTTTTAGAAACAAGTGGGACGATCCAAATATGACTTTAGCATCCAATGTTTTATGTGGCTTGTTCCTCCCTAGCACTCATGAAGGCACTGGTTTTAGAGAAGCTTAATATAGACATTTAAAAATTATAAAAAAAACTTCACTTTCCGAAAGAGACCCGTCTTATGCCAAATTAATGGCACCAATGTTGAAATGTTTTGTTATGATACTAGATTGCTATTCGGCAAGGAAATAAACCTGAACATATGGGACATGGCCAATGAAAACTATATGAGTAGCTTTCACAAGAGAAAAATGGTTAGATTGTTGTGAATATATATTAGCATGGTTTAGATTAGATGCTTTCGCCTGTGAAACATAGTAGTTAATATGCACCAAGTCGCACACTCCTATTTTCACAACATCAAAATCATGTCTATCTATTTCTCAAGATTGGGCTCGTTCTTCCCCTGCAACAAACTACACATGTTGATTGTGTATTCTAAGGGCTTATTGATAAAAAAAAATTGTGTATATGTCATTGTTTTAAACTAAAATCCCTTATATATCATCTTGGCCCACATGTCATGTAAGAGCATGAATTAATTCTTCGTACATGCAAAGAACGATGAGGATTCTTGCAAAAGGGAACGAGAAATGATGAGGATGGTAAATCAATCTCCATGAGGAACTTTTTGGGTGTAAACATTTTAAACTACCAGCATTTTGCTCACGAGTTGCTACATAAGTCAATTTGCAAACATAAAGAGATCAAATATGTATTGGTTTTTTCTATTGATTAAACAATAGTGGTATCCCTATGCATGCGGCGAGCAAAAAAAAGAACTAATGAGGTTATGATTTTTGACAAGATGAATACAATGCATCCAAATGAAGTAGAGTTGTGCTGACCATTGCAGCATTATTTGTTCCGGTAAAGAATGCATCAAGAAATTGTTCAAAAAAAGAAGCCTTTAAACCATTTTCCTACAATGAAAGTTTATACTAGCATACAAGAATTCTACATGTTTTTTTGACATGCTACATGTTAAAATTGATTATGCTTGTATTCATGTTAGGAAACATACAAATTATTATTAGGGTACTTTGACTTATAATTCACATGATTAGATGTTATTTCATATAGTAAAACAATATTAGACAAATATATGGATTCTCCATTAAATAAATAGCCGCACCATTTTAATAAAATGACTGAAACATATCTCCAAGTGGGCTGCCATTAATGCCCCCCCCGGCAAAAGAAAAAAAAGGAGGGGGGGGGGGGGGGGGGGGGGGCAATCACAAAACAAAAAGGCCTT
>LAPY01001148.1:8220-19947 GCA_000970635.1 Eragrostis tef
CGACTGCCGGACGGCCGCGTCCAACGCCGTCATGCATGGCCGCGGCCATGATGCATGCTCACGCTCCTCTTCCTCACGCCGCTCTTCCGCCACACCCCGCAGCCGCAGGTGGCGCTAGCTCTCGGCCACCATCTTCTCCGCCATTCATGCTCTGGCGGGTGGACTTCGTCGTCTGCCTCGGCGCCTAGCTTCCTCGCCGTCGTCTTCGGCAGCGTCGAGATCGGGCTCGCCGTCGCCGTCGGGGTGTCGGTGCTCCGGGTCCTGATGCTCGTCGCGCGGCCGAGGACGACAGCGCTCGGGAAGATGCCGGACTCGACCGTGTACCGGAGGATGGACCAGTTCGCCATGGCCGAGGGCGCACCGGGACTGGAGGAGTGCTCGTGCTGCGCATTGACTCGCCTATCTACTTCGCCAACGCGAGCTACCAGCTGCGAGAGGTTAGTCACATTGACACCACAACCAAAGGCACAGTACACTGTGCACTATCCGACAACGTGTTATTCGGAACTCTAAAGAGGCTAGGCCATGTGAGATTTTGTGTTCAGAATCTCGCGGTGGATCGACGACGAGGAGGACCGGATCAAGGCCGAGAATGAGGAGGGCTTGTGCTACGTCGTCCTGGACATGGGTGGTTATTAAGCTCTATCTTCCTCTGAATCTGAAATTGTTGTTATCCTCTACGTATGTACAGTCAGTGCGCACATGCCTGAAATTCTGAGAAGGGATTAGTTACTCTGTCCTGAAAGCTGAAGCGTGATGGATATTGATCTACTGATATCTTTTCTGCAGCCGTTGCGAGCATCGACACGAGTGGGACAAAGATGCCGGAGGATCTTAAGATGAACCTGGACAGGAGGAGCATTCAGGTAACAAGGAGCAATGGCAGCAGCATTCTTTGCTGAAGGTTTCATGTTTCAGAACTCTTTCGTCTGATTGTTTTTCTGCCGGTGGCATGTCTGCAGGTTGCACTGGCCAACCCAGGGAGCGAGATCATGAGGAAACTGGACAATTCGGAGGTGCTCCAGCTCGTCGGCAACGAGGCGATCTTCCTGACAGTCGCGGATGCGTGCGGCTACGCACAAAGCAACTGCAAGATTTGTGGTGCTGGTCTGCAAAAATCTGCATCTCCTGACGAAATGGTCTGAAGCTCTGAACACAACCTTGGACCGCTTACTTGTGTTAATATGGAGAAATCCCAGACACCTGATCACTAACTGTACTTGCCCTCAAGGAAATAAAAAGATCACTGACTGTACTGACAAAAGATGAAGCAGAATATCCTTCCTGTTGTAGTGTAGTCAATACTACTTTGTCAATTCAGCTGTGACAATCAGAGAAATTTCATCTGCTAATTTCAAATAATGAAGTTGTACTGATACTGTCTTGCACACGGTGATTGCACATGTGAAAGATGAATGAACTGTTCATATAATTTACACATTATATCGTCTCACAAGCCAGACTACCAACTGTCATTTGCCATTACATACTTGTAGGCACGGGTCTATCCAGAAAGACTGATACCTTTCCATATGGAACCAGAACCTCAGATAATTCATGAGCAATCTACACAAAGACTGATAACTGATTGATGAATAGAAAGCTATCCGTAAACTTCTTTACAGAACCACGAACCAAAGCCCTTTCATATCCAAAGGAAATGTTCTTTTAAAAAAAAATGAGAGATGAATATTCCCATCTTAGGAGCACAGGAACTGTCTCTGCATAGTCAGAAGATGTTAGCTAATCAAAAGCACTACTTCTGTAGTATTAGAACTAAAATGCCCATCCTGAAAACCTGTATACCAAATCACCAACCAAAGGCTTTTCATATCCTAAAGGAGAAAAAAAATTACACTATTCACTTTCGCTTCTTAGGAACAGAAACTATCTTTGCGTAGTCAAAGGAAACTAAAATAGTGGTTAACTAATCAAACGCACTACTTCTGTAGTCTTAGAACCAAAATGCACTGCATATATATGTGAAACAAAACACCATGATATTTCACAATGATCCCTAGGATTTAACACATTAACCAGCTAGGATTGCCTCATTTAGATATGAAACCAAAAATTTTAATACATAAGCTTGTTCTGAATACTAACATGCTACTTAGTTACAAAGGGGATCCTAAGAACATCACTTGCTCTTTCAAAGCAGTGACGCTTTGCTAGCCTCTTGGAGCTAGCATCTCATTCTCATTTTATTTCTTCTGCCGGGAGAACAAAAAAGTTAGGCCTCAGTTCTTGATTTAGGGCGCACGCAACCACAGAAGGGTACTCTCTTCTTTTTCTTCTGCCCACCGCTACGGTCCCTCCTTCCATATAAATAATCCCTCAAAAGCACACGTGTGCGCTTATCCGAGACTTTGAGCCTTCTGTACTCGTGCTCTTCCTCGAGCTTTAGCAGGACGTACTGGATCTTCTGAAGTTCCAGTTCCAGTCGGGCCACATTTTCTGACCCCTTCTGCACTTGCTCGGAGATTTTTCTCCTGCTGGAGTACCCTTCTCGCTCAGCATTCATACTATCTGACAACGCAGGATAAGTCTCAGCCTTCTTAGTCAACTTGTTGTTAAAACTAATCTGTTCCAAGACAAATCCCTCGGTCTCATGCAGCTGAGCGCTCACACTGCTGTACTCAGAATTCATTGGGGATTTTCCCTTCGTCGGGCTCGTGCCCTCCATTTTCTGCTTCAACTCCTCAATGCTTGCTTGGACACTCAACAACCTCTGGGCATCAGAAGTGAGTCTCTCAAGTACATTCTTACTCCACACTTCGTGAGGCTCTACAGGCCCCTTTGACAACTCAAGCTTACTGATTCCGAGGTCCCTTACTCTCACTAGCTCAGCGGAAGGGTACTCACTCTTCACCTCCTCAACCGCTTGTATGTCGTGCTCAGATGACGAGCACTTGGCTGTTTGATTCTTACAATTCCTCTCTGCAGCCTCCCATAGCTGAAGCATGTCATCATCCAGCTCAGCAGTTGCTCCACTGCCAAGGGGATAGAGAGTAGCTCCAGCACCATATGGTGGACATGTAGATATTTGATCAAGTTCAATGTCCTTCACTATCTGGACCTGCTTCCCTTTGGAGCGCTCGACATCCTTTTGTTTCTCATTATCAGAGTATATTTCCTTTGCCTCCATGCGTGAGCTACCATTTGCTTTAAGGTCTTGAATTTCAGTTTTTGTTGCAACCAGCATAGCTGCAGACTCGGCCAACTCTTGATTGTGACGTTCTTTAGCATTTAATACAACCACTTGAAGTGCTTCTATTCTTGCAATTAGCGCATGTAATTCTGGAGCTCCTTCTGGAAAGCGGGAAGATTCTAGCCCATGATTGTGCTCTTGCATATGAGGCACATTTGCAGTTCCCTGTAACTTTGGAAGATCAGTTGTAGAAAAGGGGGAAGGACCGGCAGTTCTCAGATGTATTGTGAATGTAAGTTGAAAGTGTCACATTCATATTGTGCACGAATCATAAAATTTCCAGCTAATAACAAGAGATGCTAGGGGCAAGAACAGTAACAAAAAATCCATGTTACTGTCAGGTATTACATTACTAATAAGGTAAGTTATGGTTACTTTTTATTTGCAGAAAGAACGGTATATGTTTCAGCCATATGAAATATAGGAAGACGGTACCTAATTACTAAGAAGGAATATAGAAGCTTACCTCTTTGCTTTCTATACTGCATGGTTTTGAGAGTGAAAGAGTGTCGTCTTCCAACATTCTGACACTATCAGACAACGATGCTATAAGAGCTAGATTCATGCTCAATTCGGCCTTCAGTTCTGTATGTTCTCCCTGTATGTAAGTCAACGTTTTTTGCAGCTCCTCAATGTGAGCATCTCGTGAATAAATCTTCCTTCATTAACAACTCCTTGAGGGCTAACTGCACTAATCTCCAAAGCTTTACCTTCCATCACAAGCTCGAATGCCTTTTCTTCGTAGACCGCTGCGTTAACTGAAGAGATGATTGCAGAATCCATCAGAACAGCAAATTCCCTTTCATATTGCTCAACCTCTGATTGCAGTGTCTCATTAGCTTGGTGGAGGAGCAAGGTTTCATCATCCTTGGCAGTACACTGCTCGGTCAGTGTTGTGATTTTCTTCTCTAGTTCTCTTTTCATCACTTTAGCACCTTCAATCGCAACCTGAAGAGACCCAACAACTCCACATAATTCCCTGTTCTTGTCTTGCAAGAACTGAACCTTCTCTTCTGCTTCCAGTAGCTCATCATCCTTCTGCATCAACTGTGCCATACAACTCTCAAGTTCAATGGCCACCTCCTGACAGACACTATTATTGGTGTTCAAATCAAACTCTGAAAGGACTAATCGAGTCCTGAGGATTTCTAGCAAGAAGACAAGATACTCCTTTAGGTGATTATTTTCCGATTCAAGCACCATTGATCTTCTGTTTAGCTCACTAACTTTGAGATCAAGATCACCTTTAACCAAACTCAGCAAAGCCATCTCATCAGTAAGAGATACCAGTGCAGATGCAACCTCATTATTGTGTCCCTTAAAGAACAAACACAAGTGCTCAAGCATCATACATTTTGCAAGAAAATTACCATTCTCTTCGTCCAAGGAATTGTACCTCTTACTCAAGGACTGAAATTCCTTAGACATGGCTTCAATTTTCTTGGTCAGGTTGGAAATTTCCTCTTGTGAAGTCTGGTACGACTCTCTCATGCAAGATAGCTTCTCCTGTACGATCACTAGTTCATTTTTCAGGTCATCTTCCCTTTCACTGCTTTTCTGTAATTCTTGACTAAGTTGTTCATTCTGTTCCAAAATCAGGTGATGTTTACTTTGCAAAGAAATAGATTCTGCTGCTCCACGTTGCACTTCTTTCTCAAGGGCATGCTTCTGCAAGTGCAGATCTCTGAGCTCCATCCCTACTTGTGACAAAAATGTTGAAAGAACTGAGAGCTCAATGTACATGAGCCTGTTTATATCTTCACTTTCCTCCTTCAGTTTCAGAATGTTAAAGGTTTCATCTGAAACAGTCCGCAACATAACTTCATCCAGAGCTAAATCAGCAGGCACTGGATCTTTGCAGATATTTAGAGCCTTCATTTGCTGTAAAATGGCTCCCCTCAGTTTTTCATTATGCACTAGCAATGTTTTTCTCTCGTCTTCATGATTTCTGGCTTTATCCATCAATCGTGAAATTAACATATTTGCAGAACGATTTGCCTCAGCATGCTTCTGGAGTTCAGCGGAAAAAACAACTTTCTTGTCCTTCTCATCAGCCAGAATGTTCTCCAAGATATCTATGCTAATAGAGGCACTTAAATTTTTCTGCTGTTCCTGTTGAAGAGCCTCCTTGATGCATTGATTTTCCTCTTGCAGAGAAGAAATCTGCTCCTCGCAGCTGCTCATTTGCAGTTGATGTGACTTTACAACCATTTCATAATTCTCATTTCTAATTTTCAACTGATCTTGCAGTCCCCTTGCTTGAACATATGCCGAATCTTTTTCTCTTACCACAGAAGAGTGCCTGTCTTCCAGATCGGCATGCTTACCTTCCAGGGCTTTCATGGCCACCATAATACTCTCCAACTGAAAGACAAAAGTTACCTATAAATATCAGATGGGAACAAGGACTGATACAGAAATTACATTTTTAAAAAAGAACTGATATAGAAAGGACATTATAGTCGAACAAACATCAACGTAAATTTCTACTTCAATAGGACTTCAAGTCTGTACATTACAACAGTAATCACCTGAGAGAACAGAGTGCACTTTTCAGCAGAAAGAGCTGTGTTATCTGTGACATGACGCTGGCAGGATTCTTCAGAATATTTCAGCTTTGTTCTTAGTTCTTCAATCTCAGTTTTCATCTCAGATAATGAGATGTCCAAAATGGAATTCTTCGCTGAAGCATCAGATAGACTTTTACCAAGGATCTCTAGTTCTGATGCAAGAACAGCCTTCTCAGAAACATGACAGGAAATTGCATCCTTAAGAGAGCTTTCTGAAGCCTCTAATGCTTTTAGCTTCTCCCTCAGTGCATCCATTTCGTCATTTGCATCTGAAAGTGAATTCTCCAAGAGGGAATTTTCTTCAGATAGCTTCTCCAACTCTTGGACTTTTTCTGAGAGAAGCGCCTTTTCAACCTCATTCTTTGTACACACTTCCTTCAGTTTCGAGATCATAATTTGCAAATCTTCCATTAACTTCTGGTTTGTTGCTTCACTAGTTTTTAGGTCATCCATCTCATCAAGCAGAGCATGATGTATCCCTTCTAGATTTTCTTTCTCTTCCCTTTGACAAGCAAAATTTCTATGAAGTGCTTCTTTTTCACCGATATGTAATCCCATTTCGGACTCAAGTTTCACATTCAGTTCCTTCAATGCATCTAATTCATGACGAAGGTCCTTTATCACAAGTTCAGTAGAAAGATTCTGTTCACGAAAGAAATGGATTTCCTCTGTATGCCTCGCTACAATGTTCTCGAGATCTATCTTACAGTTCTCCAACTCACTTATATTACAAGTCAGCTTCTCAATTTCCAGCACCAACCTGTTCACTTCTCCCTGAGACTCGGAGAGAAGATTTTTCATCAAGAGAAGAGATGCTTCACCTTCAGCCCGCTTCTTAGATTCATCTTGTAGACTAATTTGTAGGCTATCCACTTCTTCATTCTTATGTTTCAGTTCTTTCTCCAGCATCTGTACTTTCCCTTCAACACTCTCTAGTTCAGCCTGCACTGCCACAAGTTCAGATTCCAGATCCGAGAGTCTCGCTGAGGACTGCCTATTCTCAAGAAGGGTAGCCTCTTTCTCGGTGTTAAGAAGTAATATAGTGCCCTTAAGTTCAGATGACAAGTTCTCCAACTCATTCAACTTGCCATTCAGCTTCTCAATCTCTAGATGCAACCCATTCACATTTTCCTGAGACTGAGAATACATTTTCTCCATCGACTCGAGTGATGTCTGGGCTTGCAGCCTCTTCTTGCCTTCATCGTTCAAATTCAACTCTAGGCTATCAACAGTTTCGTTCTTCTTTGCAACTTCTAGCTCCAGTGACTGCACTTTCTGTTCGGACTTCTCCAGTTCCAACTTTGCCTTTGAGAGTTCTAACTCCAAATCAGATACTTTTTCCAAAGAACGCTGTTGCTGAACAAATGCTGCGTTCTTCATGGAGTTCAAATCTGAAATAGTGTTATTCAATTCTTTCAATGTATTCTCCAGATTTGACTTTTTATTTTCCAACTCACGCACTTTCTTTGTTGATCGGTCGAGATCTTGTGTCAGTGTTTTCACTTCTTCCTGCAACTGCAAATGCCGACTCACTGTCGTGAGAAGAGTTGCTTCAGTTTCTGTGCGCCTAAGACATTCATCTTGCAGCTGGGTATGGACACTCTTTGCTTCTTCTCTCTTTTGTTCAAGATCTTGCATCAGCATCTGTACTTTCTGCTCAATCTCCTCTAGGTCTGATTGTAACTTTGAAAGTTGAGATTCATAAAGTGAAACCTGCTCGACAGATTGCTGGTGCTGAAGTAGAGCTGCATCCCTCTCAGTGTTTAGCTGTGAAATGGTTCTCTTAAGGCCTTGGATCTCAGTTTGAAGTTCATTCTTTGAATCCTTCAGCGTGTTTAACTCATTGCGAAGCTCCTGTATAAGCAGCTCAGAGGAGTGGTTTTGTTCCGTAACGCTCTCAACATCCTTCTTCAGCTCAGAAACAGTGTCCTCAAGGTCCTCCTTGGTCTGACTGAGAGCACTCAACCTTTCATTTGCCACCTTTATCTCTGTACTCAACCTCTGTACTTCTTCTTGAGATTGAGCAAGCTCTTTTCCCTGGGAAAGTAAAGCAGTGTCAGCTTGTATGCGCATTTCATGCTCCTTCTGGAAGTTTAAGCGGAAACTTTCTAATTCCTTAAGCTTTTGTTCTAGTTCTTGTTGCTGCATCTTCATCTTTTGACCCAAACCCTCAACCTCTGACTGTATAGAAATATTGAGTGTTTCAGCATTAATTAACTTTTGAACATCGTTGGTCATTTCATCAGATAACTTCCTGAGATCAGACTGTGCCTTAGAGAGCTCAGACTCCAAAGTAGATATTCGCTCAGTGGACTGATTATATTGCAGAATAGATGTGTCCTTATCGGAATTCAATTGCAATACTGTTTCCTTAAGGATCTGGACCTCATTTTCAGCTTTGTTTGCCCGCTCAGATTCGGACGACATTTGTTGTTTCAGACTCTGGCTCTCGGCTAATAGTCTTGAAACCTCTTGTTGCAAATTTACCAAGTCATTGCTGATACCCTCTTTGCCCTGAACTTCTGGGCTTTCAAACGTTAGCCCTTTCCGTACCTTTCCATCAAAACCAGAACGGGGAGCATTTTCATTACTTGGTGACAAATCATTGAACAGCTTGAGACCTTTTCGACTTGACAATGCACTGGTTTCCTCAGGGTGCGTACCATTCCTCTTGGAGGTGAAATGCTGTGGTGACACACCAACTCCAATTTTTTGGAGATCATCTGAATCAAATGGTGCACGGGCGTAATTAGGCGCATCAGGGGTATGTGGCTCCATTTCTTGGCTTGAAGCAGAGGGTGACTCATCAGACATCGATGGCATCTCATTTGGAAATGCTTCAGAAATTGTTCTGTGGGCCTGACGAAGTGCCCCAGTGGCCTGATCATACCGCTCTGCCAGTGCACGGTATGCTCGATAGAACTCCTCCACTAGTTTCATTAGCTCCGGGCGTTTCTTGTAGTACATCTCTGCTCGTCGTGCAAAAGAATCAGCATCTTCATTGATAAGTTTGATCATTGCTTTAACCTTTGTGTCCATGTCTGTTACACAAAAGATAACCAAATTAGTCTGTGGACCACATTAATCAGCGAATGCAGTTGTCCTGCATCCAATGCTGATTACTGTAAAATGTGAAGAGTGTGAATACATGTTAAAAAAGAATTAACCATGACATTCCAAAGCATTTCAACCCATCAAAATACAGTGACACGGAAATCTGGATCCACTGCGAAGCATGCTCGGGGGGGGGGGGGGGGGGGGGGTTTAAGAAATCTATTTCAGTTCACCTGGTTGACATGAAAAAGGGATCATACATTTCAATCCCTCCAATTAACTCTTTTAACACTTTCAAAAGCCATTCGGGCTTTCACAACAAAGGAAAAGTCATGCGCACATGTAGGAAAATAATTCAACACATAGACTTAGCGTACTTACTTTTAAAGTCTTACTGACCAGTTGGATCGGGAGGTAAGATAAATCAAGTAAGGTCCATTGATCAAAACTTCAAAAGAAATTAAAATAGTGCAATGCAGCACACATCATTTACCACAATATGCTATGAGGATAGCTTATATTTCATAAGGTTAACTTTGTATGCTTCTTATTTTTGCAACTGAAAATATTGTGTGCTTTCCAAGACGAAAAATACCAATACTGAGATAACAATCCAAAGAAAACTGGAAACTGTACATGAATTTCCAAAAAGGTGTAATGCCAGACAGAAAATAGATGTAAATTGTTGAATTTGATAGATAGGGCTCTAAGCAATGCATAAAGATGAACTCAGAAGGCTGTAAGCTTTCTATGCTACACATGCCATGAGACAAAGATAGTGAAAAGCTCACCACTAAGATTTTCCTGAAGCCATTTAGAGTTCTTGGGACTGATATGGCTAACCCACAACCACGAGTACTGCCTTGACCTCGAGTCATGGCGAACCAAAGCCGCCATTGCTGATGACTAGGAAGGAATACAGACCTCACTTACTTAACACTCTGAACTGTGCGAAAATGGTAGTGTTATCCAAAAATTCACGGAATGTCTCAACTTTGCCAATGTTGTTTATCAAAAGGCACCAATAAAATCAGCTCACGGTTGCGATAACAGGAGGCACGTGGAACCTACTGTCCAGCTTTCCACTGCTTTAATCTGTCCAATTACAAACACTAGTGGTGTGAATAAGACCAGGTAAACAGTTTCTGCAACAATGATCAACAGAACTCTGCAAATCCATGCATATAAGTACATACCAGCAGCAACTCTTTAATTTATGAACGGCAGGACGGCAAAAGAATACCCCTCGCAGCACCGACCTGAAATCAAAACAAATAACAGTATATTCATCAATCAAATGAAGAGCCAGAATTGTGCATGCACACTTGCAGAAGAAGCACTAAAAGTGAAATATTTCCCTCGTCTGATGTAAGATTGTAAGAAAGAAGAACAGAAATCTTTTCAAACTGAAGGATGACCAAAAGAACAGGGAAGCAATTGCATCAAAATTCCAGACGTCAAAGCGCCAGAACTCGCAACCCAAAACCAAAATCTCTGCGCAAAAAGAAGAACCTTGAGCGTCGATGACGCAGCAGAAGACGAGAAAGGAGCCACTTTCGCCAGCAAATCTCAGTAGCCAACCATTCCAACGAACAAGAGAGAGAAGGAATATAAATCACATGATCCACACCGACTGTTCTTCACCCGAACCAACCACCGGTCCGTCAACAGCATCCATTCCGCCAGCCCAATTCCCAGCAACGACGGATCCCAGAGCGCACCAACGAGGCAAGCACAAAAGATGGATCTTTGAAGCAACAAGTATGTCCAGAAAACAATAAACGGGAGAAAATCGCAGCATGGGAGAAGGAACCAAAGATCCAATCTTGTAGCAACAACTAGAAAGGGGAAGCAGAGCCATACCAAGTGGAGTCTAGCAGAAGCGGCAGTGGGCGGCGGCGGCGGCGGCCAGATGCCAAGATCCACCAAGCAGCCTACTTTCTCCGTCCATGTTTCTCAACCCATCCCGTTCCCTCTCTCCGGCTTCGCTTTCCCTCTCTGGATTCTGCCCCGGTGTGCGGTGTGTAGCGCCAAGACGAAAGGCTCTGCTTCAGCACAGCAGGCGGCTGTAGGCCCCAGCCGACGACGATACAGAAAGAATAGACTACAAAACCAGCCTTCGAAGAGAGCGGCGGTGACGCGATGAGCTGGTGATTTGGGCGTCATTAATGGATGGAATCCCTCAATTTGGGGAGAGAATTCTGAATTTCATACATTTGATGCAACAACGGTCTTGAAAGTATTTTTCGGTTGACCAAAAGGAAAGGCTCGTTACGATGCCACATTTCAAAGTTCGCCGAGATGTTATATTGACTGCATCATGAGAAAATCACCTCACAGGAGCATCGCGGTGACAGGTACATTTTGCACATTCTTATCAGACTTGGCGTGTCCGCCGTAAGTCGTTATCTCCAAACAGTGACTCTTTTTTCTTTGTGAAACTTCCAAATAGTGACTCGGGAGAAAACATCTGCGATGTCCATTTTCCTTCGATGGAGAATTTAACGCTGTGATTTTTTTAGATGGAACATGTGACTTTGCTCCGACACTAAGACTATCTGTAATGGTTGGACCTCTATTTCCAATTCTCAAAAAATATTCTTAAAAGATTCTCAACTCTATCCAATTTTTACCGCAACGGTGAACCTCTATACTCAACCTCTATACCAACTACCATCACTTTGGGCCCACAAGAAAGATTTATTTTTACTTTTTCCTCTCTCGTCTTCGTTACCGTCGCTCGGTCTCCGTCCCCCATCTCGTTCCCTCCCCGCCAGACTCTACCCGCCACGGCCCCTCCTCCCTCCCCTCGCCGGCTCGCCGCCTCCTTCCCTCGCCGGCTCGCCGCCTCCCTCCCTCGCCGCGTCCCTCCCCCGTCGGACTCCTCTCGCC
>LAPY01001148.1:35389-45618 GCA_000970635.1 Eragrostis tef
AGGGGTCACCCCCCGCCACTCGCCGGTCTCCTCGTCCACCTCCTGCTCTAAGCCATCCCCACGTTCCGCGCGGTACGAGCACTGATTCAGGTATCCCTGCTCCTGCTTGGTGAAATTTCTACTCATTAATTTCAACTTAGGGTTTACCATCCGAAATTCTTGGGGGTAAGTCCGCCGCTGGGTGCCTTGTAGAGGCGATGGCGGTGACGGCGATGCGGAGAGCGATAATGAACCTGACCCGAACCGTCCCCCCGCCAGGCTCGAGCACGGCCCGCCGCGCTCTGTGGCGGGCTGGAGGCGGCAGTCCGCGACGTCGTCTGCTCCGAGGCCGGGAGTCTCGACGAGGTCGGAGGCATGCTGAACCGGCTTGGTGTGGCAGTGTCGTCGGCTCTCATCAGGCGTGTGATCGACTCGTGCGGCGAGAGGGGCGGCTCGGGCAGGAGGCTGCTGCGTTTCTTGGCGTGGTGCCGGTCCAAGGATCCCGTGGTGTTGGGCCATGAGGAGCTCGATAGGGCCATTGCAGTCCTTGCTCGGCTTGGGGACCTTATTGCGATGAGGATCGCTGTCGGTGACGCTGAGAAAGGCGGACACAGGATGGATCCAGAAACTTTTACCGCTGTGGTTGAGGCCCTTGTCAAGGCGGGGCGGGAGGATGAGGCGGTCCGGTTGTTTAGAGGCCTGGAGCAGCAAAAATTGCTGCCTCAGCGTGGTACTGGTGTTGGAGGGGAAGGCTTATGGTCGAGCAGTCTTGCCATGGTTCAGGCTTTGTGTATGAAGGGCCTTGCTCGTGAGGCACAGGGTGTTGTGTGGCACCACAAGAGCGAGCTCTCTGTAGAGCCCATGCTTAGCATCGTTCAACGTAGTCTCCTCCATGGGTGGTGTGTTCATGGGAATGCTAAGGAAGCATGCTTAGCATCGTTCAACGTAGTCTCCTCCATGGGTGGTGTGTTCGTGGGAATGCTAAGGAAGCTCGGAGAGTCCTTGATGACATGAAATCTTCACGCGTTCCATTGGGCTTGCCATCATTCAATGATTTTCTTAATTGCGTATGCCATAGAAACCTCAGGTTCAATCCTTCTGCCCTTGTCCCAGAGGCTATGGATGTCTTACAAGAGATGAGGGCTTACGGTGTTGCCCCAGCTGCTTCTAGCTTCAACATATTACTTTCATGTTTGGGCCGAGCAAGAAGGGTGAAAGAAGCATTTAGAATCCTTTACATGATGAGAGAAGGAAAAGCAGGCTGCTCCCCTGACTGGGTTAGCTACTATCTTGTTGTTAAGGTCCTCTATTTGACTGGGAGAATCATTAGAGGGAAAAGACTTGTAGAGGATATGCTTGCAAGTGGGGTGCTTCCAACTGTTAAGTTTTTCCATGGTCTCATAGGTGTCCTTTGCGGAACTGAGCAAGTAGACCATGCTCTTGATATGTTCAAACTTATGAAGAGCTGTGAGTTAGTGGATACTCGTGTATATGACCTGCTAATAGAAAAGCTTTGTAGGAATGGTAGATTTGAGGTTGGAAGAGAGCTATGGGATGATGCTAAAAAGTGTGGCCTTGTGTTAGCATGCTCGGAGGATCTGCTAGATCCCTTGAAGACAGAGGTATTTATACCAGTTTGTCCGGTACAAAAGTTGAGCCCTCAGAGCTATAAGCGCTTGGTGCAGAAAAAGAAAATAATTGCTGCTGGATCAAAACAGAAGGGCTCTACTATTGCAACTAATAAGTAGGGAGTATAGGTAAAATTAATTTGTAAATTTGATTATGATTCTATGGTCATTCTTTCATTTGAATTTTATTAGGCACGATATGATAAAAGCTGTAAACCGTGTAATCTGGCCATTTTATTGTTTCCGACACTTGTAATTTGGCAGAACAGCTGTTTATGATTTTGAAGTTGTCTTTATCAAAGCATTATCTATGATTAGTTTCTAATGTCTTCACTTTGTTCATTACAGTTTTATTTCAAGTCTACACTAGACTCTTATGGACACTTCTCAGGAGCAAGAAAAGGATTTTGGTGTACTGCTTAAGCAAGGAGCAGAAGGAGTGAGTCAATACTATGTGTTATATTGTTATAGATTTTATTTTCTTACCCTTTCTCAATAGTTTGTTTGCTTCTCTGCAGAGGGTATTTGTTTCTACATTCGTGGGACGGAAATGTGTTATCAAGGAGCGGTTCTCGAAGAAGTACCGGCACCCATTGTTGGACTCAAAGTTGACTTTGAAGCGCTTAAATGCTGTTAGTTTCCTTTCCTCCCTAGATTAGTGCCCTTTATGTGGGCATGATTGATGAAAGAGTTCCATGTGCATAAGTAGATCAATTAAGTTGTACATGACAACTAATTTTTCTGTAATTCAACTTAGCATGGTCACTCTGCCTTGTGCAGGAAGCTCGGTGCATGACAAAAGCAAGACGGCTTGGTGTTCCTACCCCAGTTCTTTATGCTGTGGATCCACTTCAACATACATTGACCTTTGAGTATGTGGATGGCTTGTCTGTCAAGGATATACTTCTTGGGTTTGGGTCGAATGGGGTTAATGAGGAACGCCTAAATGACATTGCCACACAGATAGGGAATGCTGTTGGCAAGCTACATGATGGAGGCCTTGTGCATGGTGATTTAACCACATCAAACATGATAATCAAGAATAACAACAATCAACTGGTGCGTAGAATTTTCTCTCTATCATCCTGTTTTAGTTCATATATTTTCTTTGTTATTCTGTTAAATCAAGCTTATGGCAACCAAGAGCACGACTATCAATCGGACATAGAGCTGTTGTTGTCATCCTATCCTATTCATTTTATTTATTTTTATTGAGGTGCAAAATTAAGGTTGAACTCAGGACTTGCAATTCACATATTCATTTGGCAGGTTCTTATTGATTTTGGTCTGAGCTTCACATCAACAATTCCTGAGGACAAGGCGGTGGATCTCTATGTGCTGGAAAGAGCTTTGATTTCCATGCATTCTTCCTGTGGGGAAGTGGTAAGAAGACCGCATAAATGATATTCATTTTACCCTTTTGGGCCATATGTGTACGTTGCTTCTTGATTATATGGTTTTGTCCTGCAGTGCGTATATCTTTTTTTAATTGGCTAAGCACCACTCACCTGCCAAAAAGAAAAGAGAACAATCCAAAGCCAAACACACAACCACATCCCGATTGATTTTCTTTGATGATCAATTACCAAATGGTTTATGTGATTTCATCTAAGCAGCACATAAGACTGGATTTCAGCTTTCGTTGAAATGTTAGGTTAAGATTTTGCTTTGCTTAACTATTATTCAGCACTTTAGGGAGACTGTTTCCATGAATATGTGGAATATTGCAGCACAACTAGTCTTTTTGGTTTGAAAAACAACAGTCCACCATTCGACCTTTTCCTGTTTTGGATTTCTTCTGTTCATGGCCTTTTTGTAGCCCGAGTTTCTGCTGTTTTTTTTGTGGGACCATCCCGATACACATGTTTCCAGAGTGAGCCATATAATCTGTGGGTGTGCTTGTTTTGTATGATAAGGATGACATTGATTGCCTACAAATATTGTTCGTTTTACGTGTACAAAGAAACTCATTTATCTTTGTGATGGACCAGATAGAGAAGATCCTCGCCGCTTACAGAAAAGCTTCGAAGCAGTGGTGTGCTACGACGAACAAGCTAGCACAAGGTTTGCTGTCGTTCTTGCCTGTTCCACAATGTATGCCGTTCCGTTGGCTGTCCTGTGTCAATTTCGTGACCTGTTTGTGTATCTATCAATTTTTGCAGTCAGGCAACGGGGTAGAAAGCGCGCAATGATCGGATAACCTGGAGTTGATGGATGCTACAAAGGCCATCCAAGATTATTCAACTCTATTTGATTTTGTTTGTAGCGGCTGTTTGTTGTATTTTTATCCTTTGGCTTTTGAATTAAATACGATTGTTCAAAATGTCACCACATTCATCGTTATATATTCACCAGCTTCCAGAACTTGTATCTTCTTTGGCAAGCTGCTTTTTTTTTAGACTCCATCATAGAAAAGGAAATAAAAAACTCTGAAGCCACTAAAATTATCTTCTTTTTTTAGGCGCAGCCACTAAAATTATCTTTTTTGAGCAAGGGTCATCCATTTTTATTGATCAGTGGAAAACGATGCCATCAGGCAGTGACATCCATTTTTAACGCTAGCCTGTGTGCACCAACGTTTGGTCCTCGAATTTTCATGGATGACATCAACTACATCGAAACTACTCCTTCTAGACTTAATCTCTCTTACTATCGAACCATAAACACCCATGCCTAACTACGCCTTGAATGTTCTTGACTACATTGGCGCAGTTTGCGATCTTGACATTCTGCATACGCAGATCATTTGCTGAGCCACTAAAATTATTTGTAGCCTATAGGGCATACTGGATTGCCTTTTGGTTTTCGATGAACAGAATTATGCAACTGGCCTGGGCCAACTGGATTTGTCGCAGTGTCAAGGGTGCACGTGTCACTGGGCTTTGTCCGGCCCATTGTATTAGCTACCTGGGTTTCTTGGTCCATCACTAGTTTGTGGGCCAGATGGACCGGATTCTTGACCGGAACTTGCGCGGTCAGCAAACTCCCTGCCCAGGGCTCGAGGGCCTAGCTAGGCTATAGGCTTTCCATTACTAGCAAGCATGACGCGATGATAGCGTTTCTATTCTCTCATACACAGACAGAGTCGAGAGAACATGCTCAATGGTTCCACGGCCTGCGGGGCCACGCTCAGCCTTGGTCAATGATGGGGACCTAATGTTGGATGCCGAGGTGGGGTCCATGTGAGAGAGAGACGGAGAAATTGGGCCCACTGTCCGCTGCAAGTGCAAGCAACGAAGGAACGGGGTCTGGTCCACGCGACCGCGCACGCATACGGGCTACAGGCGCGTCGATATGCATGTGGGACAAAACAAAAGGGAGGGAATGACAGGCGGACAGCAGCGAGAAAAAGCGCCAGCGATTCTCCACGCAGCGCGAAAGTATCGGCGGCAGGAGGAAGATGAAGAAGGCTGCGAGGATCGTCACAAGGGGCAAAGCAAAACGTAACGGCCTAACGGGCCCCGGCCGGCCAGTCTGCATCATCATCACCATCCTTCCCGATCGGCAGCAGCAACAATCTTTGAGAGGCTCAACTCGTTCCCAGACGACCTAAGTTGATAATGTAACTCGTTCGGTTAACAAGCTAGCGAGACGTGAAGCCAAAGAAGGTCATCGATCTTTCGGGTCAACTTCTATTATGTGAACTTTTTTTTTTAGAGAACTTCCATTACGTGACCTGATGATCATTGAATCTAAGTTCAATTAACTACATCCTCGAGAAAGTTCAATATACTAACTATAGGAAGAGTTGTTCTCAAGTCTAAATACCCAAATAATATTAAGAAGAAGGTCCTGCTAGTTCACCCGTCGAGGCTACGGCGTCAAAGTCCAACATCCTAAAGAGTGAGTTTAAACGATGTTTATCGATCTCTATTTGAAACTGTAGGAGATGAAAACGCAGTTTGTATTGATCATCTCATCGCATATTTATTTTTTTCGAACAATGTCTCATCGCATATTTATACATGTACACAGGGAATCGGATGCAACCGATCAGTCGTACAAAAGAGCTAACGTGCAGCTAGTGTAGCCGAGTCTTCAGGAGATGCAGTTAGCTTCTGGCGTCGGGCGTGCGGCACGGCAACTGAATACCAACGGCACGACTAAGATTGTTCTATTTTCCTTCCATATCTGCTGGTGAGCTAAAATGAGTAGCTCACAATCTTAACGAGCCGAGCTAAATTAGTGTTTTTTTTTTTTTGCTTGTTTCATTAACAAACCAACAGGAGCTGAGCTGCTTCTTCCACTTCCAACCGTAAGAGATCGAGAAGCATGCACGCCGACAACGACTTGCAAAAGACAAGCAAACGAAGAATGGGCACTAAATCTCACATCACAATCTCAGGCTTTACATGCCCTCAGTCTGGACCAGGACGTGGAGTGCAAAATCCTGCTTCGATCGGATCCATGACGAGGAGCTACCAAAGCTCAAAAGACACGGCGAGGAGAGGACCGGAGGGCCCCTCTGCCAAAAGCGGGCATGCAAGCCCAGATCCTGTTTTGACCGCCCCCGCTGCGACACGCTCAACGCCGGCCGAACGAAAAAAGGGCCTTCATCATCATCATCACAACTCTAATTATGCTAACCTCGATTAGCAGGCTCGTCCTCACAGATTAGGCAAGAAGGCCGATGTTGCACGCTCTGCGACCTAATTAAGCATCCCATTGGGCCCTAGCTACCTCCTCTCTCGAGTTTAATTAGTACTTAAAACATAGAGAATGATGGATCAGCATCGATCAGCACGGACGCATGGGCACCAGTATGGCCTTTAGTTGCTTGCATGTTAATCTACCCATATACAGGGCTCTCTCCATGCAGTTCAGAGAACCGGGCAGCAGCTCTGGCCGGCCATTAGCCTGACACATTTTATGCACCAAAACATTCTTAATCGCTGTCTTATGCCCTACCTGATCCCTAAAACATAGCAGTACGGAACTACAAAATAATAAGAAAATAAAAAGAAAGAATTTTTGCTGTCTCTTTCTAGTTTTGACCTGGGTCAAAGTCTTGCATGCCCATAAGACAGGAAGGCGTTTAGGTCTGTTCGGGACAAGGGAGCAACGCTACGGGCCAGGGATGTACTTTTGCGATTAGATTAGTCAGATGCGAATAACGACCTGGGTGCTATATAGTATGCGACTATGCGTGCTTAATTTCCTGGTCTAATCCTAGATTGCGACCTTTCATTAGGTAGGCTAATCATCATCTCTACTGCCCGCTCCTTGAGAGTTTCTTAAGTATATCCATGTGGTCACACCAAGAGGAAGCAAACTCACTGTGTTTATGTGTTTGTGATCAATGTTAATTCGCGACTGCGCACATCTCGTACGCGGGCTCTCGCTGACAAACACAAATTGTGAGTTTGGGTGGCATGCGCTAGATGGAGAAGGCGCATTAAGCTCCCAACGCCGTGGGTAACATATCTCTTGATTCCATGTGGTTATAAGCTGGCTAGTGATCCCGAGATTGTTTGGTTATGCTACAATGTAGGTGTATCACTTGGGTTCCCTTGCTAAATAATTTATTTTTTTGCATTAACGGAAATTAATTGAACAGGACCATATATTTTTTCAAGTGCATTTGTTTGAGGAATCAAAAAAAAAAACTAGAGAAACAATCCTTTTTATGACCATTACTTTTCACATAAGTGAGAAGCTACGGGTAACCTCTTCTGCTACGTGCACCACCTCTTCGTAAGGGGTTTCTAACAAACAACCCTGGGATGGGTTTGGGGGTGGAGCTTCTTACTGCGGTTAGTACCTAGAAATAATAATTAAATATGATGGTCTTAGTTGGAGACATTGAAACTATTTCAAAAACAAATTCTAAATTAGAGCCTCTAGTAAATGAAAATCTCAATGGGTGACAATATTCAAGGGAAGTGGCTTCATGATTGATCCGCTATGCATTTTTTTATTGAATTTTTCGCATAGAGTGGTAAGCTGGTAACTAAAAACATAACACACGAGTCTAGAGTGTAGCTTGGCCCAATGAACGAAAAGAAACATTTAAACGGACATATATCTATGTACATCTAATCTAGGAGGGAAGAAACTGAAGAGTATGTCGTTTTTCGACAGCCGAGTCAAGGTTTTTCCAAATAGGACGACGTCTGGGCAAGAGAGTTAATTTGTCCCCCCCCATTTATCATATAGCATTATCGTCCCATGGTTTGTTTTAGCTAATGTGACGTGGCGGATTTGTCTACCTCTTTCTTGTTTATATGGAGTCACATTGGATGCTTATGCGCATTTTTATATATGTTCTACATGTTTAAATGAAAAGTACGTGGCACTCCTACGACTTTTTCAGAAAAGGATAAGTAGCATGACATAGATTTCAGACAGCAGTAAGTTAAGATGGCGTGCTGACATATGATGTTATTGCGTAAGCACGATGTACACATAGCATTGTTGTACCTGAAAACTTGATTCTTCTCTACGCGATTCTAGCTAACATGGCACATTACACATATTTGAGCAAGAATGAGTGCAGAAAATTAAAGCTTACCCCGAGAATTCCATGGACCCTCTTCCACTCATAACATCCACTTCTTGAGCATTTACCTATGAGAAATGTGCATTCTTTCATTCTAACACTGTGATATATTGAGGAGGAATGAGCATAAGGAGTCCTTTTGTATGCAACAAGATGTAAGGAGCCAGGAAAAAAAAATACCCCATCTAAAGGTTGCGGCACATACTAACAAATGCAGAAACACCATTATTTGGACAATGTGAACTTTACATGAACCCCATGTACAAACAGTTCACCATTTGTTTGAAACGTGATAATTTACTATAATTCACCATTTATTAGTTAGATTCTTGTTGAGGAAATCAGGTGTTCCAAACGATCAAACTCAGTTTCTGAAGGAAAAAGTTTTCTTATATACCACAAGATAACACAGATGACCGCTCCTTTCATCCAACTATGCCACTTGCCAGTTAATGCCGGAAATTGAACAGCTTGACCTCACCTCTTTGTTTCAGTCAAAGAGGCCAAATCAAGCGAGAGCAGAGCAACAGCACCTGGAGAACCCTGCCAAATCAAAGTAACAGCACGGCCGTTTCAGGTCTTGACTACGGGCTGCATTATTGACCGTGGCCCGCCGTTAGCACCGCCATTTACCCGAGCAATTAGTTTGCGGTACCAAGCTGTTCTCCATTGGTTACTTGGAGTGTCTGCTCTGCTAATCCAGGTGTTCAAACGGGTTAAACGTTCCAGCAGGAGGGGAGGAGAGAGAAGCGTGTGCTTGTGTGTAGAAGTGTGTTCATCTCTCTCCCTACTTTTGCTCACTCTGTCTGCGAACGCCAGTAGGCCTTTACCTCCTAGAAGTAGGAGAGACTAGGAGTAGCATCAGTGCTGCCATTTGGTTCAGCTCCTTCTCCCTTTCTCCCCTTTGCTTCAGAGGCCAGCCATTCCAGTGCAGCCGGCCGGCCTGACCCTGTCTGTCTTCCTCCTCCCGATAACAAAGGAGAAGAATTCTCTCTCTGCCCCTGCGGAAAACAATTCTTGCAGCCTTCCTTCTTTCTCCTCCCTCTCTCCCCTCTCCTTTCCATCAAATCGCAATCTTTGTGCACAGAAAGAACAACAGTACCCCGCTTGTCTCTACCTCCCCTGGCTCCAGCCTCCTAAACATAGCCTCACCTGGCCGGCCATCTCTTCTCTTGCACGGAGAGGAGGTCAAGAGCGTCAGAGAGCAGAGTTCAGAGAGGCGCCATTGCTTGCTTGGCCTGGCTGCATGAGTGCTCCTCTGCTCCTGGGGAACAATGAGAGATGGCAGCAGCAACAGCAAGAAGAGCAAGGTGCGCACTGACCACACTCTCAAGTCTCAATCCCCTGCACTTGGACCTCTGAACCTTTTGCAAATGTCATGTTTATTTGACTAATTCTTGCTGTGGTGGTTTCTGCAGCTGTCGTGGTCCAAGAGCCTGGTGAGGAAGTGGTTCAACATCAGGGGCAAGTCCCATGACTTCCATGCCGATGGTGCTGCAGCTGGGACTGGGAGGTCAGGTGAGTAGCAGCTACTGTACTGCTGAACCTCTGCCTCTCTATTAACAAGTTTGTTTCTTCTTTGTGAGTGCTCTTGTGGGGCCTTCCATTGTTTCCATCTCTCCATCCTCTTGTCTGCCTCCTGGAGATCACTCTTTTGTTCCTTCCCTCCACTGTTTCTTCTTCCCCTGTCACGTTCTCCTGCTGCAGACTGCAGTACTACTAGTCAAAGACTCAACTTTTCAGTTCCTGCCTTTTGTTCTTAATTTTCCTTTTCTTTCCTCCGTGTTTTGGTGATCTGAATTCTTGAGGCACTGCTTTGTTCAACATGCGTTGTTGCTGATGCAGGAGGGGACGGTGACTGGATGGATGGCAGCTGGACCAGGAGGGACTCCTGCACGACCAAGAAGAGCAGGACAGGTGATGCTGATGCAGCAAACTAAAGTTGGCCATATTTTTGCTTCCGATTGATTCAGTTTATGCGCCCTGAGCCTGACTCGCATCCCCCCCACGCCATGGAATTCTTGACTCAGCAGACAGGGCGTCGCGGAGGAGCCACGAGCGTTCGCGGCGCAGCAAGATCGACCTGGACGCCGCCGAGGCCACCGTCACGCTGGACTACAGGT
>LAPY01001148.1:55244-67062 GCA_000970635.1 Eragrostis tef
AGAGTAAATTTTAAAAAAATTACAACTATTTTTATCATTGTATCAGAAAGGTAATACAACTTTTGATGTCAATTTCAGAAAACCACAACTATTTTGCCCTCATGTTTGTAGTTTTCTGAAACATATGAAATGTTATATTTTTTTTATACAACACAAGTAGTTGTAGTTTTGTAAAATGTACTCATTTATTAAATTACAAATTTAGTGGTCTTGTAGTTTTGTGATGCTTATACATAGTGAACATAGTTTTGATATATGATTCAGTAAATATTCCGTTTTGTGACTTGAATCAGGGGTAGGGCTAGCCACGGGTTCACAATATTCCCGAATCCTCTAGTAAAATACCCCTTTGAATAATGACTCATTCAAGTAATGCAGCTGACCCCGCAATTTTCTTTCGCGGCTTCGCCACTGATGTCTTGAACAGGCAATTAGGCAGTGAGGAACGGTTTTTTAACTGCATGAAAGGCACTGGTACGGGCAGTGCATAGCATTTCCCTTTTTGATGGATATAAATCAATGGTGTACGAGACAAAAGATATCTTGGCTGCATGGGGCAACGTTGTGTGACATGGTTTTGAATCGAGTTAGCGTGCCAAAGCCTAGCCTACGCCACAACGAGTACGTGCGAAGACACAATCAATCGCCTCACAGGTCACAAGCACGCATGTACAATCCAACCATCCAGGAGATAAAAAGAGCAGAATGGTTATCATCTGATGCAGCCCGAATGCCGAGGCACGCAAAGTGGTGAGATCAGCACCTTTGCCTTCCAGCATGTGGAAGGCCACACAACAGCAACGATATCAGCCCTACAGGACCTGTACTTCATGGTTATTATTGACATGCATGGCAACATTACAGGCCAATTCAAACAATTGAGCATGCGTGTTCCATAAACCTGACATCTTTTTGCTGTGCAACATCTATCATGAGAAATTATGGTAATATATCTTTCAAAAGTCATGAGGCAGAGTACTCTAGCAATGTCTCAGATTGAACGTCACAGCCGTGATAACAAGCTTCAATGGGTACGTGTAGCCGGAGAACATTCTCGCCACCCCAGGTGAAGCAATGGGCATGTCAATCTTTTGGACTGAAATGACTTCGACCAGAATCAGTATCGAAGACGGCGGTTGGGAAGGGAAGTGAATCCTCTGCTTTTTGTTTGCCTTTGGGAATGAAAGCTTTGCTTAGGAGAGAAGTAGCCAGGTGAGACAAGTTTCTCTCAACAATCTTTCATGCCAAGTAACCAAAGGCTATCAGGTCCTATACATTTAGTCGACAGAACACCACCAAAATCAAATGTAGTAAACCACTAAATAGTGAGAGTAACACACAGCAACCCCATTGTACTATCAACTGTAGGCAATGGAAGCACGCATTTTGGTCGTTCTTGGACAGACAGCATCACATCTATGCCATTTATAACTATACACACAAACATCGAAGAACTTTTCTGGACGTGCACGTCTGCCTTCGTTCCTAAATCCGTACCAACAACCTACTGTAGATTTACACTGAGCGAATTCAGGTCAACTCTTTGGATTTATGCCACGGAGCCAGTCTTTCTTGAGAAAATTAACAAGGTAACACATACCGTGCTGTAGAACAAGATGTTAAGATTGATTTAGTAGTGTTGTACATAGCCCCACCCCAAACAAACAAACAAAAAAATACAGTGTTAAGATTAAGAGAAAGGTAACTTGTAACTTGGAAGTTGCCAAATAACTTTCAGCAATTATTTCAAATTGTTAGAGCTTGTACGTGCAGATGAACCCTAAATTGTACCCATGAATTTGTTATACTGTAGGATGTTGACTTTATGAAAAATTCAATTTGTCATTATCTTGTTATAAAAAATGTATACAACAAGCATACTTGTATCTCCCTGGACTCTGCTAACCTGAGTGATTTCGTGCACACACAAACAGGAAAAACAGGTGATGTAATCCATATTAATCAAGTAGCATTATAACACATCGAGCCCAGAATGGTGGATTGGAAAGATAAGAATAGCAGTCAGATCACTTAAAGGTGGTTTGACCAGCCCGCCCGCCCACGTCAGTTTTCATGGTGCACACTATTATGCTCATTGAGATTTCCACGAGCCAGAGTATCTCTGTTGCAATGGTCTAACAGATGTAACTTTTTTTACAAGATATTTCATTTCACATCTAAAAAATTTAAGCTTTGCCTAAAAACTGAGCAAACGTGTTAATGTCATCTTCCTTAGCTTGAGCCAAGTTTTCTTGGAACAGAGGCAGCTTATTGCATGAATTCGAGCTTATAGTTTAAAGAAACGATATAGGAGCGTTACACTAGAAACAATCAACAGAATTAACAAATTTATCAACCATGGCGAAATACATAACGATATGTATCCAAAAAGGATGATGCATTTCGTTGAAAGGTAGAGTTGGACAGTGAACGGTATAAATACCTTTCACCCACCTCTTGTACAAGCGATCACCCTTGCAACATAGAGAAGAAAGCTCTTCCTTCTGCCGTTACCTCTTGTACCAATTTTTCATAACACTATTGTAACATATGTCAGTTAAGTGGTGGAGTTCATAGAGAAATACCATAACTGTAGTAGTTTTAAGAGTGTGGATCTAAACTCCAATGGTTAATACAAATTGTCATTTATGGCAATAATGCTGATACTGCAGTAATGTTGCTAATCAGTCTACTATGCTACTTCATGTAAAATGCAGGGGGGATACAAAGTACATAATAAACATAACAACCTTTGAAATTACAGATCTAGTGAGCCAATAAAACTGAAGGTTAGTGGAGGCATGGTAGATTGGGTTGGATTGTTTAATAGCACAATTTGTAAATTTCTTATACCGGATCGGATTGCTTAAGTAACAATTTAAAACTTATGAGATTGACAGCCCATGGCCTAAGTGACAATGATTGCTAACCATTGCATATGGTTGAATTGCAGTTGTGAACACAAGACAGGATCCAAACATACTGATTAAAAAATAAATGGATATGGTACATTCCGTTCACTAAAGAATATTGATAATTTTATCTACAGAACTATAAAGAACAATTTCCAACTATGATGTTTAATCTTTATCCCCCAAAAATGTACAACCCCCTTTTCTTAATACCATGGCACCCTGCTATGTGTAATGCATTATCAGCAGCATTTTGTTGGAGCAAAAAGAACACCATAATTTTTACAAATCTAGGCTGGTATCTGATTACGAGCTTCCTAGTAGGAACTGCGCTAAATACAAATTACATTACCTTTTAAAGAACTCCAAAGTTACGGCTTTCAGGAATTTGTAAAGATCCATCCAAACAGCAGAGAATCAAATAATATGCGATTCTTGAATTTCATGCTCTCATGTCAAGCCAATCCATTTCTTGAAATACAATGCTGCCTCTCTCCTTTTCAGTTGTGCTTCTGTTTGCACCTTGGGAGCCTTACCTTTGTACATTGTTCTATGGTATTTCAGCCACAGGGACTTGTACTTGTATTTGTCTATAAACATCTCACTTTTCTCCATCATCTCTATGACTTCCATGGCTCGAAGGAAGAAACCACCTCTCACAAAGCAATACAACAGAGAGTCCAAGAGTTCCTGATCAAATTTCATAGATCTTAATTCGGCCAGAACTTTCATTTCACCCCACAAATCTGTCACCTCTATATATTTGCCACCTATAGCAGCATAAGCAGTCACTAAAGAATGGAAAGTTTGTGCATTTGGGACATGGCCCAAAGCTCGCATCTTGTTCAGTGCTCTGTGGGCATCATGCATCAATCTCTTCTTGCAGAAAAAATGGATAACGTTATTCCAGTCATGGACAGCGTGATCAACCATATGACCACTTCTGACTTCCTCCACCAGCCTGGTCGTCAAATCAGCTTCATTGTTATAGCAGCCTTGCGCTAAAATCTGAAATTCCTTGTGACAAGATTTGAAAACATTCAAGTTCTTCAACTCTTTAAAAAGATGAAGAGCACCTGTGGTGTCACTGTGACGCACCCTGGATTGGATTAAATCCTCATAGCAGCTTGCATCAAGCTGAATGCCTGCTTGCTGAGCATCCTTCAAAAGTGCAGTTATGTCATCTTCATGTTGGCCCTCTTTGCAATAGGATTTTAGGAGCGAAGAATAAACAGCAGAACCAACTCTGATTCCAGAAAACCTCATTTCATCCAGAAGGTCATGTGCTTGCTCCAGTAACCCAAGAGAAATGCATGCAGTTATCACTTGAACAACAAAAGAGCTTTCAACAGATACAGGAGAATCTTCTTTGCTTGCTTTCACAAGAAAAGATGCCAATGCAGTAATCTTACCTGCTTCCAAGAAAGCTTTAACAATCTTGGCATACACTGTTTCAGTTGGATGGAGGATCCCATGTTCTGATTTCACTAGCCCAACCAGTTTGTGCAGCTTATCTGATATCACCTTGAGTAATTGTCTTGCCTCAAGTTCAATTCTTGCAAAGCTCGTATCTTTGAAAAACGGAGCATACTTTAGCATTTGTCTGTAAGATATAGATTTTTCTGAAGAACAAGAATTTTCAGCCCCAGTTTTCTCACAAGGAAGATAAATTTTCCTATTTTCAACGGCTTCAAGAACTGCTTTAGCTGCTTCCAGTGACTGCTTTGCATTCTTACCCTTTCTAAGCATATCCAATACCATATCAGCTGCAGAATCCAAATCCCCAAATTTCAAATGACAGGAGAGCAGACAATCATAAAACTGCCTGAACTCTGATTCACTAAGACCACAGGCCTCATGAACATGCCTCTTTAACTTCTGAATCTCATCCTTACGTCCATTCTTCTCATATATACGAGCCATAACAATCAACAAGTTGCCTTCAGGCTTGACCCCTATCCTGGGCATTAGTTCGAGAAGCTGCTCTGCTTTTCTTGTGATACCGAACAGGAGGGATGCAGTGAGGACCATGTTGAATGTAAATGAATTGGGCTTCATTGATAGCAAAGGACGGTTGCTCTTCTTCCGTGGATCAACTCTATTATTCTGGAAAAGGTAGCCAATCTCCATTACCAGGTCCGCAGCAAGAAATGCACCATTGTTATTTTGACACATATGTGCTATAATTGCCGACCATGCTGCAACAGGTGGGTATGCCTCCATCTTAATTAACTTCCTCACAACATTAATTGCAAGATTAGGCAGAGCACACCGTGCAAGAGTGAGAGAGAGGAAAATCAGCGGTTCCCTGTCCAACAGTTCGTACTTCTCTTCAAATGCATGACTCACCACATTGTAGGACTGGTTAAGCCAGTGATCATCATAGCTCTCTGCCAAGCCAGTGATGAGCTTGCTCAACACGGACTTTCTTGGAAGTCCATCCATGTGAATATGCTTCTCATAAGCCCTCCATGCATCTTCAAACCGCTGTTGATCAATTGCGTTCTCTATCTCCAATGCTAGTTGAGATGGATCGCGAGCTTGTACCAGAATTGTTTCAGTAATAGTGGAAAAGCAAGCGCCATAAATACCAACATTTAGCATAGGTCTCAAGAACTTGGTATTATTATAACCAGTTTGGGTAGTTCCATGAAATTTGCGATTCAAGCACTGTGGGTTTTCAAGGTCAAACGAATGCCGAGGACCAACAAGAAATGAAGATACTGCAAGGCTGGAATGAGATCTTGCATAAATTCTTCCAACACGAAGCATTTGCCTGCCAAGGATAAAGAGAGTCACACAAAAGGAGTTTTGTTGGTGCAAAAAATTTCAGAATACAGCAGGCTACACTATCAGTACTGCTGTGGCTGAGAAATAGCTATCCCAATCAATAAGTACCATAAATCTAGAAAAATATTACACAGCCCAAAAATGGAGTTCAACAGTGCTACCCTAACACAACACAACTTCAAGACTACGGGAATTGCACTATATATGATCAAGAGGTCGAACACATAGATCACCTGTTTTAGGTTGTGTCTACGGTAAAGAATGTTGGTTCAAGCTGCTCTGACCTGCTGGTTACCAGCAGCTAATGCCATCCTCGGATGACACTCTGGTCGACTGGTGGGTACAATCAAGGAAAACTGTAGCCAAAGCCGCCGGTAAATGTTTTGACACCCTGGTGGTTGCAATGGTATGGATGATCTGGTGCCAAAGGAATAGCCGAATAGTCAACAGAGAATCCATCCTGCCAGCAAGACTCATTGGCTACATACAAAATGAGGGACGTTGCTGGATTCAAGCCGGGAACAAGGAAATGTCGCGTTTCATTCTAGATAATGGATAGAGAACAATGTTGTTGGGGGTAGCGTAGGTCGATGGGCGTCTAGCTGTTGTACGTAATGAACTTTAGTGTCATAGGTGGGTGTAAAAGGAGGATGGTTCACCTCCAGCCCTCCTCCATCTTGTAATTTTCTTTTTCCTCTTCCGTTTAATGAAATGCGAGCCCAGGCACGTTCTCGGAAAAAAAAAAGTTTGGCCAAATTTTGCAACTTAGCAGACAAATAAACCAACTCAGGATTCCTGCACTCAGTTACACAACTGCTACCACTGCTTTATCAAATCAATCTCATTTCCGTGGTTTGTAGAGAACAACCTGATCGAACCGCGGATATGATTGGATTGTTACTAGAGCAGGAATTGGTTCATACCAGAAACGGAGTCCTGGGCCTTGGAGCTCTCGCCGCGCGGTACTGGCGACTGCGGACGCCTCCTCTTCCTGCCTCTACTCCAACAAGAGCACCTTCACTCGGCAAGGAGCAGTGTGGACCGCGGCGTACGGGCCCGCGCTTCGCGGAACGAGCCGAGCGAAGCGGCGGCGGTGCTGAGCATCCTTCAAAAGTGCAGTTATGTCATCTTCATGTTGGCCCTCTTTGCAATATGATTTTAGGAGCGAAGAATAAACAGCAGAACCAACTCTGATTCCAGAAAACCTCATTTCATCCAGAAGGTCATGTGCTTGCTCCAGTAACCCAAGAGAAATGCATGCATTTATCACTTGAACAACAAAAGAGCTCTCAACAGATACAGGAGAATCTTCTTTGCTTGCTTTCACAAGAAAAGATGCCAATGCACTAATCTTATCTGCTTCCAAGAAAGCTTTAACAATCTTGGCATATACTGTTTCGGTTGGGTGGAGGATCCCATGTTCTGACTTCACTAGCCCAATCTGTTCATGCAGCTTATCTGATATCAGTTTGAGTAATTGTCTTGCCTCAAATTCAATTCTTGCAAAGCTTGTATCTTTGAAAAACGGAGCATACTTTAGCATTTGTCTGTTAGACTTAGACATAGATTGTTCTGAAGAGCACGGATTTTCAGACCCAGTTTTCTCACAAGGAAGGAAAATTTTCCTATTTTCAACGGCTTCAAGAACTGCTTTAGCTGCTTCCAGTGACTGCTTTGCATTCTTACCCTTTCTAAGCATATCCAATACCATATCAGCTGCAGAATCCAAATCCCCAAATTTCAAATGACAGGAGAGCAGACAATCATAAAACTGCCTGAACTCTGATTCACTAAGACCACAGGCCTCATGAACATGCCTCTTTAACTTCTGAATCTCATCCTTACGTCCATTCTTCTCATATATACGAGCCATAACAATCAACAAGTTGCCTTCAGGCTTGACCCCTATCCTGGGCATTAGTTCGAGAAGCTGCTCTGCTTTTCTTGTGATACCGAACAGGAGGGATGCAGTGAGGACCATGTTGAATGTAAATGAATTGGGCTTCATTGATAGCAAAGGACGGTTGCTCTTCTTCCGTGGATCAACTCTATTATTCTGGAAAAGGTAGCCAATCTCCATTACCAGGTCCGCAGCAAGAAATGCACCATTGTTATTTTGACACATATGTGCTATAATTGCCGACCATGCTGCAACAGGTGGGTATGCCTCCATCTTAATTAACTTCCTCACAACATTAATTGCAAGATTAGGCAGAGCACACCGTGCAAGAGTGAGAGAGAGGAAAATCAGCGGTTCCCTGTCCAACAGTTCGTACTTCTCTTCAAATGCATGACTCACCACATTGTAGGACTGGTTAAGCCAGTGATCATCATAGCTCTCTGCCAAGCCAGTGATGAGCTTGCTCAACACGGACTTTCTTGGAAGTCCATCCATGTGAATATGCTTCTCATAAGCCCTCCATGCATCTTCAAACCGCTGTTGATCAATTGCGTTCTCTATCTCCAATGCTAGTTGAGATGGATCGCGAGCTTGTACCAGAATTGTTTCAGTAATAGTGGAAAAGCAAGCGCCATAAATACCAACATTTAGCATAGGTCTCAAGAACTTGGTATTATTATAACCAGTTTGGGTAGTTCCATGAAATTTGCGATTCAAGCACTGTGGGTTTTCAAGGTCAAACGAATGCCGAGGACCAACAAGAAATGAAGATACTGCAAGGCTGGAATGAGATCTTGCATAAATTCTTCCAACACGAAGCATTTGCCTGCCAAGGATAAAGAGAGTCACACAAAAGGAGTTTTGTTGGTGCAAAAAATTTCAGAATACAGCAGGCTACACTATCAGTACTGCTGTGGCTGAGAAATAGCTATCCCAATCAATAAGTACCATAAATCTAGAAAAATATTACACAGCCCAAAAATGGAGTTCAACAGTGCTACCCTAACACAACACAACTTCAAGACTACGGGAATTGCACTATATATGATCAAGAGGTCGAACACATAGATCACCTGTTTTAGGTTGTGTCTACGGTAAAGAATGTTGGTTCAAGCTGCTCTGACCTGCTGGTTACCAGCAGCTAATGCCATCCTCGGATGACACTCTGGTCGACTGGTGGGTACAATCAAGGAAAACTGTAGCCAAAGCCGCCGGTAAATGTTTTGACACCCTGGTGGTTGCAATGGTATGGATGATCTGGTGCCAAAGGAATAGCCGAATAGTCAACAGAGAATCCATCCTGCCAGCAAGACTCATTGGCTACATACAAAATGAGGGACGTTGCTGGATTCAAGCCGGGAACAAGGAAATGTCGCGTTTCATTCTAGATAATGGATAGAGAACAATGTTGTTGGGGGTAGCGTAGGTCGATGGGCGTCTAGCTGTTGTACGTAATGAACTTTAGTGTCATAGGTGGGTGTAAAAGGAGGATGGTTCACCTCCAGCCCTCCTCCATCTTGTAATTTTCTTTTTCCTCTTCCGTTTAATGAAATGCGAGCCCAGGCACGTTCTCGGAAAAAAAAAAGTTTGGCCAAATTTTGCAACTTAGCAGACAAATAAACCAACTCAGGATTCCTGCACTCAGTTACACAACTGCTACCACTGCTTTATCAAATCAATCTCATTTCCGTGGTTTGTAGAGAACAACCTGATCGAACCGCGGATATGATTGGATTGTTACTAGAGCAGGAATTGGTTCATACCAGAAACGGAGTCCTGGGCCTTGGAGCTCTCGCCGCGCGGTACTGGCGACTGCGGACGCCTCCTCTTCCTGCCTCTACTCCAACAAGAGCACCTTCACTCGGCAAGGAGCAGTGTGGACCGCGGCGTACGGGCCCGCGCTTCGCGGAACGAGCCGAGCGAAGCGGCGGCGGACGGGGCAGACGAGGGTCGAGCGGTGAGGCAGCCCTGGAGAGCGACTGCGTTAGGATGCTGCTGGCTCCTGGAGTCTCCAACCACAGCAAAGAAGGCGGCGAAGAGGCGCCGGAGATGGGCGGGCCGCCGGCGGCGGCGGCAAACAGGAGCTTCGGGAGTGAATGGCCGGGGCAGAAAGGCGGAGGTGGGAGCGAGCAGCACCGCCGCCGATTCGCGTGGTGCCTACGTTGCAATGGGCCTTCCATGGGCCCAGAACGGTTTCTCCTGATCGAAACAAGGCTTTGGCCCAAATAACTAGAGGCTAATCTCAGCCCAAGGCCAAACAAAGGCTTGGGCTTTGTTTTCTACTCCAACAATCTTTTATCCAGTGTTCATTCATAAAAGCTTTTCCTCAAAAAAAAATTCATAAAAGCTAATTTCCCTCAGAAAAAAAAATTCATAAAAGCTAATACTTGGTGCAAGATGGCTTGGATCTTCCATGAAGATACCACGGTCAGGAGTAGAAAGTGCCAGGTTTGCAGTTTTCCACGGAATATCTCAAAATATTTGACTTAACCTGCTGACTTTACTGTCTCAGTTATCTGACTGAATGTGGTGTTGATGTGTCATCCTACTCATACTGCATCACTTGGGTTTTGATTTTTCGATTCCACGGTGACAAAGAAGATTAATCAGCGGTGCTATTGGAACCCATGTTTATTGCATGTTGTGTACATGCGGCATTGCGGCGTGGGAACAGAGCTTGCTGTTGCATGAGAACCACACCAATGCCAAACACACAACTGAATCTGAAGATTGTGAAGGCGACAAGTGAGTACTAACCACTCATCAACTGATTAGTTCCGCATCAGCTGCATAGCTACTCTACAAGCAGCTGGATAATGACCTACTACAAACACACAGCTTGGAGTTCAAAGATCAACGAAAACAGTTTTGAATACGTACAGGGGAGCAGGGATGCAGGATCACGGGATTTCCTTGTCCAGCATCCGAAAACTAGCCTTGACTACACATTACAGCTTGCAGAGAAGGAAAACAGAAAGAGCAAGATTTAACTTCCGCGTCAGAGGTTTTCGTCGAGTAGCATCATCTCGCGGTAACGGCACTCGTTGCTGCAAAAGGCCATCTCCCCCCTGCACCAAGATCATGCCACCATAATGTCAGGGTTGATCCCCATCAAATGGCATCAAAGAAAGCATGACATGAAAAGTGAAAACAAACATCTTCTCAAAAACTTGATGATGATAGTGATAATATTCAAATAGTAATCGTTTTCAGGGTCTAAAATTTAGAGGGGTCACATCAAAGAGAATCTTGTCATTTAGGAGTATTAAATAAAGCCTAATTACAAAACTAACTGCAAAACCCCTGGTCTAATTCGCGAGAGGAATCTAATGAGGTTAATTAAGCCGTGAATAGAAGATGGTGTAGCATCACTGTACCAAAACATGGATTAATTAGGCTCATTAGATTCATCTTGTAAATTTACACTCATCTAAAAAAGGTTTTGTAATTAGACTTTATTTAGTACTCATAAATGACAAAAAAAATTTGATTTTAGAGGTCTAAAATTTAGAGGGGGTGAAACCAACACCCCCTAAGACAGTAACTGATCATGGTGTAGAATTCTTGACAGAGGCAATATTTAACCCCGCAAAAGTGCAGACATGACATGCTTTTTGCCTGAACCTTCACTGAAGCCGGATAGATTAGAACACCGGCAATGCTTCAGAAACGCTCTAGTTTAGGTGCAGGGACTAACCATCTTACTACTAGGTTAATGAAACGAGGAAAGGCACAGAACGGCCTTTACCACAGGCTACTGAAAATGTGCTCTGTTCTTTGTTTGAACACTGATTCAGTCAACTATTCTGAACAACGTCAAATATTGAAAATTTCAGAGGAAGCAGAAACGAATGCGGACAGACACCGACCTGTACATGAAGATGTCCTTGCCCTGGCCAAGTTCCTTGCTGCAGCCGTGGCACCACCTCAAGAACTCGTCCTCGCTGCTCCCCGCCGACATACCGCAGCCGTCGACGACGACGCGGTCGTCGAATATGTGCGTGGTCTTCGCGTTCGGCCCGCGCGCGATGACGCGGGTGTAGTCCTCCGACTCCTCCATCTCCCTCGCCGACATGCGACGGTCGGGGAAAGCGGGGTTCCGGCGGCTCTTGACGCCGAACTCCGATGAATCCGCCGCCACCGGCGACGGCGAGCACGGCGCGCCGGTGGTGTGGGCTGGCCGGAGCCTCTGCCCTGTCAGGACAGTCGTCGTCTC
>LAPY01001148.1:94517-125162 GCA_000970635.1 Eragrostis tef
GGCGAGCCGCGGCGCGCTACGGGGCGCAACAGCCTAGCGCACACAAATCAGCAGGAGGCGAACTGGAGACGAGATCTAAAGCAAGGAAGAAGCGGCGGTGTCATCGCGGGGAGGGGGCAGCAGGTCGGAGGAAGAAGAGGGAGGAGGGTCGCCGGGACAAGTTGCATCTCACTTCAATTTTTATTATGTAAGAGTGACTCCAACAAGAAGAGCCAATTCTCACATGCAAATTGTCTTTTGGCTGGCGTGTACAGTAGTTTGCCTTTGGTTCGTAAAGCGCCATCTCCAACAGCAGCAGCTACATCTCGGGCGAGCCAGCCTGCTCGCCGCCGCGCCCCCGACACGCGTTCGCTGCCGCGCTCGCCCTGCCCAGCCCCTGCTCGCCGCCGCGTCCCCAGCTCGTGTTTTGCCATTTTATGATCTGTGCTCCGAATTTTGCCATTTTACATCCGTGGTGGAAGGAGTGAAAAAAAAATCGAGGAAGAAGAGCGTGAGGTGCGGAGGTCAGGTCACGGCTCCGCGCGAGCCCACGCCGTCCAGTGCCGCGCCGCGCTGCCAGCTCCACGCCAGCGGCAGGTGCTGAAGCACGCGCGCTCCGAGCCGGCGCTCCGCCGCGAGCACAAGGCGACCGCGCCCCGCGCTCCGTCGCGCACATCTCGCCTTTGCCATCGTCCCTCGCGCCGACCCGCGCGCCCCTCGCCCTTACGCCCCTCGTCGTCCCCGCGCGCCGAGCCGCCTCGGCACCGCGCCTTGCTCGCCGCAGCTCCACCGCACGCCGCACCCTGTTAGTTCAGCGGGCCAGCCGCGTCCACCGTCGTGATGCTTCTCGAACACGGTATCGATTCATGAGCAGGGCAGCGGTGTCCTACCCGTTCGCGCCCGTCCTGCGCTGGTTCCCGCACGCGATGCTCCACCTCCGCCGTTTCGACCCGCACGTGTTCATCGCCATGGGCGGGGCAGCTCGTGGCGCCTCTGCTCGCCCCGCGCCGCCTCCAGCCCGCTCGTCGCGTGCCGCTGTTTGCCCCGCGTGGCGCGCCGCGCCCCCACCTCCGCGCTCGTCCTCCGCCTTGCTCTCCGGCTCGCCTACCCAGCTCCCTCCGGCGGGCCCACGCTCGCGAATGCATCGAAGGAGAGAGGGAATGTACTTTTAGCTTCCCTCTCTCCTCCAATGCAAAATGGCTGCAGCGTATGCATGATCTGTTGGAGAGAAAATTTTAGATGCACAGTGTGTTGAGGAAGCCATAAATGGATTTGCCTTCCATTGTTAAAGTCAGCCTTAAGTGATCCAAACCTTATCGTCCTGCGGATTGAAAAAAAAAATCATTGCTTACGTGGAGGTAGTTTTGCAAAACGAAATGAAAGGATATCACATGTGTTGACCTTGCCTAGTGTTACGCGAGTCTCGGTAGCACTTCCGGTTTTGGGTTTGACTCCTTGTGCGAGTGATTTTTTTAAGATTTAACGGCGTTATGTTTTTAGTTGCAAATGACGTGGCCTTCAACAACTAGATGCCAATGATGACTTTGTTAATCTCTCGAATTTGGCTGATGCTCATAGGTTGCCTATGTATATTTATAAGAGTGAATATATGTGCGTTATGCGTGTGTAAATTGTATTGTGTAATAAAAAATGTGGTTAAAGACCAAAACATTGCAATTGTTGCATTCAAATTATACAGTTAGTAAATTATCCCTCGGATGTCCACATCAGCAATGAAATGACAATGCATGTCATCACTAATAGTGACTGAATGGGTTTAGAACCTTTGTTGTACCATTTAAAATAGACCGTGGACCTAGATGTCCATTTAAAACGTTCATGTAACTAGGTGAGAATATAGAAAAAAATTTAAACTCCTGTTGCACTTCATTTTTCTATTCATCAAATTTTCTTCAAAGATGGTTAATATAAAACAAGAAGATTCACATGTTTTAAAACATTCAAACACCTAAATTTTTGTTTAGACTAGATACATTACGTACGGTTGAGGTATCAAGAATTACATTTGATGTAATTTGTTTGTGACAAAGGTGTAATAAACTCAGGTCTACATGCCAAAAACCCTAAGTGGGATTGGCAT
Source organism: Eragrostis tef (assembly GCA_000970635.1). Taxonomy (NCBI): domain Eukaryota; kingdom Viridiplantae; phylum Streptophyta; class Magnoliopsida; order Poales; family Poaceae; genus Eragrostis; species Eragrostis tef. The sequence goes on from LAPY01001148.1 coordinate 96,598, forward strand.
CTCAGATAATTAGTGTGTGCCCAATTTGTGAATCAATCATATTCTGTAATGTTGACTGTTGCTACCGAATAATTTTATTGTCTGTACTTTCAAGACAATATCATCTTTCGTTATGTGAGCGCACTATTTTTCGAGGTAATGGTGCACTAAATAATTATAATACTTTATTATTACTTACATCTGGTTTTGAATAATTGTTCTCATTGATTTTTACTGTACTTGACCATGCATAATTAAATCCTCATAAGTATAACATCTTGCAAAAATATTATCCACACCACATATATCAATAATTTGTTTATCTTATATAACAAATTTATGGAGTGGTCAAATTGTAAATAGTATTGTCAACGCTGTCAATTATCTTTTTTTAGGAGACAACACTGTCAAGTATTTGAAACCAGGAAAGTACCACAAAGGGCCCATGAGGCCGGTACGATTCGCCCAAGGGCCCATGAGCCCAGCAGGATTCCAGCTACTCTCCTGGCCCGGGAAGCGAGTCTGAAAGCACCAAACCCTCTCCGTCGCCGGCCGCCGCTCACCTAGTCCCAAGTCCCAAGTCCCAACCCACCACCGCACGTCCGTGACCGGCGGCGCCACCCCACCGCTCCTCGAGCGCCGCTACCTCGTCCAGCCTAACTATGCCGGCTATCTCTTCCATCGCCGGCGACGGTGCGCCCTCGGCCTCCACCTCCGCCATCGTCGCCGGCGCCACGAGCGGCTACCACGAGCTCAGGATCGACGGCTACTCGCGCACCAAGCAAGCCCTCCCCAATGGAAAGCACGTCGAGTCCCGCCCCTTCAGCGTCGCGGGGCACACCTGGGTCATCAGGTACTTCCCCAACGGCGACCGCCGGGACAGCGCTGACTACATCTCCCTCTTCCTCGTCCTCAAGAGTTCCTCCGCCGAAGACGTCTTGGTGCAGTTCGTGTTGAGCTTCATCGACCAGGTGAAGACGCACGCACCGTCTTACGTTCGCACGGCGTCCGCGAGCAGATTTTCGGCCAAAAGTTGCAGCTACGGCCGCACGGAATTCATCAAGAGGGAAGATTTGGAGCGGTCAGAGCACCTCAGGGACGACTGCTTCACGATTAGGTGCGACATGATCGTCATCGGGGAACTCCAAGCCGAGGACACCGTGGCATCCCCCAGCGTCGTGCCTCCGCCTGACTGGCCACAGCACTTCCGGGCCCTCCTGATGAGCGAGCAAGGCGCCGATATCAGGTTTAGCGTCGGCGGTGAGGTGTTTGCAGCACACCGGTGTGTGCTCGCGGCTCGGTCGCCGGTGTTCAACGCAAAGCTCTTTGGTGGGATGAAAGAGGGCACCAACACAGAGGCTTGCATACGGATTGATGACATGATGCCTCAGGTTTTCAAGTGCTTGCTGCATTTCATTTACACCGATTCGTTACCAGAATTACAAGGCCAAGAGGAAGAGGAGTCCATCCCTGTGATGGCGCAGCATTTGCTAGAAGCCGCAGACAGGTATGACATGCAAAGGCTCAAGCTGATATGTGAGGACAGACTGCGCCGGACCATTGAAGTTGGCACGGTGGCAACCACACTGGCGTTGGCTGAGCAACACCACTGCCAGGGGCTCAAGGAGGCGTGCTTCGACTTCCTCAAGTCTTCGAAAACGCTGGATGCGGTTAAGGAAACTGATGGATTTCAGCATCTGGTTAAAAGCTGCCCTGCTGCTTTGTTCGAGTTTATGTCAAGCTTACTTCCCTCTGATAAGTGATAAATGGGACAGAAAGGGAAAGACATGAAATGTGTTTTCGGCAGATCAGGAATGACAACTGGAAGCATCCAGCTAATTAGTGGGTTTCTATTGTAAACCACTTCTAGTATTTATGTTTAGTCATATCCCCGAAAGATGCAATGTGCAGGTGCACTTTCTGTTTGACTGTTTGTCACCTGTGTCCTATGGATTTCTCTTAACCATGTCACAAGAAACAGTGATTATGCTTGAGTGTACCCTTTTAAGCCTCTAATTAAGTGATATAATTTACAAACTTTTTCTTGTACTATGTTTACCAGCATCCAAAGCCCACTGTTATGTGCTCATTCATTGTATGAATAGCAGCATGGATGCATTTTTGTGTAGTGTAATGTTTATAGCAGATAAATAAACGATTATGGATGAGGGAAAACATTCAGTAAAGAACAGTTCACTTCATGGTTGGTAAGTATTGAAATTGTTTCACGCCACTATTTATGAGACGATCCTGTCCATGTGAATGGAATTTCTTCAGACAATCCAGTCCGCTGTTTATGACCTGATACCATTTACTCTCAAGAAAATATGAGATTGCATACTGGTACACAATTATTCAAGATCCCCGTTTCTCAAGATTCTAGTTGTAGGCTGTACCAGTTGACGTATGTTGGCATGAAGCAACTTAAGAGGGTCATGAAACTAATGAGCCAAATGTTGATCCATGGAATTGGATCATCATTATTCAATCTGGAACTATTTATCATCTACAAACAGTACCACCTGTGTTTTTTGAATCTGGATATCAAGGATGATTTTAAAGTGATACTTTTTGCATGCCTATTTCACTGAATGTGTGTACATATCAGTTATTTTGAAATCTTTCCGAAATATCGACACAAAAAATTATCATATTTTCGGTAATGAGGACGCGGGAACCCCTGGTCTGCAATGAACATTCCTGATTTACATGTTCTAGTTTAATCGTAATAAGAAGAAATAAGTTTATTTGAATCAGGAAAACATTTAATCATAGGGGGCATGAGACCGAGGTAATGTAATATGTCAGCATCTATTAGTCAACTTGTATTAGAGGTAAGTTTGTTTTTTTCATGTCAATAATATCTGCCTCATTATTTTATTACTGTAATGTTCTTGTCATCACGGTTTGATTCTGAACTGAAATTTACCCCGAAAAAAAATCTGAATTGAATTGCTTTGGAACAGTTTATATTACATATGACATTGATTGAACAGTATGGAGTCGGTTAATATATTGTTCCTTTTTGATGTACCCTTGTTAGTGTGGAACAACTCAGGGCATCTATTTCTTTGTGCAAGTTTTTTGTTGTAACTATATCAGAAAATCCTTGTTTCTGTGAAACTTAACCATATTTGATCATATTAATGCGTTCAAGGTGGGACATAGTTACACTTTGATCTCTGATGAGCATGGCATCGTGTGTAAAGGATTATTTTGGTTAGCACCTGTAGCACATATGGAGAAGCTTCGTGTACTGGAAGAAGTTCAGTCATTCTCTGTTGTGTGGCTTACAACTAATGCCGTTATTGAAATCAACAATTTACTTTCTATTTGCCGGCATGTTGATAATGACATATGGCCCAGTCTAGAGTGGTGGGTAATCACTCATCTGTTTAATTGTAGCCTGCATTTGTTGTTTGTGTTTTTCTCGAGCTCTGACTATGAATACATTCTAGGGTCTACGACGGAATAATAAGCCACACCTGTGATGGCTGTTCTGGTGCCAGAAACTTGATCCTAAGGCCACTAAGAAGTTTATTGGTGTCTGCTACCAACATGTTTTGCATCCAGACCTTCTTACATAAAAAATGTTTGTCAATCTTGTTTTCTGATTGAGGAGGGCTATCGACATAACTGAGATTAATTTTCAGGTAGGTTAGCTTAACATACTTTAGACTTTAGTTATGCTTTTTTTTTCATATTAGGGACCATTAGTTATTTCTGCTGAAGAAGTACAACAATGAAATTGTTCGCAGCAGACTTTAGATCTTCAGATTTCATTGGAAGTATTATTGATGGAAGGAACTTGTAGGATCTGGAAAGTTAATATCCCTACAGTAAGCGAGTTTCAGGTAACTTTTTCAGAACAATATTTCGTTCGCTTGAGAAGATGGAGACCAAGAGAACTTTGTGTCTTTTACTTGAAACATAAAAAAGGGAAATGCTAGCTTCTATACTCAGTTTGCCCAAACTTTAGGTTCCATTTAGGAAGGCTCCCAAATATCGACACTGTATGTACAACAACAATGTTTGGGACTGTGATCTTAGATGGTGAAATTTATGGCTCTTTCAATGTTTCTTGTTTCCCATTAATAGAGTTAGAGTTGTTCAATGTGTTGTTTCTTGTTTCCTATAGCTTTTAAAATCTGGATTCTTAAAATCTAGGTGGATCCAAACAGACCCTTAGTAGCAATGAAGTTCTCTTTTTCACAAAAAAATAAGTCTTGCAGTTTTGCACAGAGCACTATCTATATTGATCTCTAACAAATTCCACATATATATATAGCAAAATAAAGTACAGAGATGCGTACTTCCACAACAAGCACAAGGGGGAACAACGCATCTAGCTTGTCTCCAAAGTTGCAACCATTGACCTTGTCAAAGTCCAACCCTAAACTACAACAAGCGCCGCCAGACCTTATAGATTCACCGCTTCACCCCTAACTCCCTGCAGCCATGCCGCACTCCGCTTCCGCCGCCTTGGCCTCGGCCTCCACCATCACCGCCGGCAGCACGATCGGTTACCACGTGCTCAAGGTCCAGGGCTACTCGACCACCAAGGCCACCGTCCCGATCGACCGGCGAGCGCATCGAGTCCCGCCCCTTCCGCGTGGCCGGCCGCGCCTGGGCCATCCAGTGCTACCCCAACGGCGACCGGGCGGAGGCGTCCGACTACATCTCCGTATACCTCGTCCTCAAGGACCGCGTCGCCGGCGACAAGGGCGTGACGGCGCGCTCCTGCTTCAGCTTCGTCGACGAGGTCGGGAAGCAGAGGCCGTCGTTCCTCCGCGCCTTGGCGGCGCGCAAGTTCGTCGCCAACGATCCCCAGTACCACTGGGGCTTTTACAAGTTCGTCAAGAGAGAGGATCTGGAGCGTTCGTCGACGCGCCTCAAGGACGACTGCTTCACCGTCAGGTGCGACATGATCGTCCTAGGGGAGACACGCGTGGCGGGCGCCCCCCCCGCCGTCGGGTTCTCGACGCGCCGACGTGCGGTTCGTCGTCGAGAGCAAGACGTTCGCCGCGCACCGGTGCGTGCTCGCGGCGCGGTCGCCGGTGTTCAGCGCGGAGCTCTACGGCACCATGAGGGAAGGCGCCGTGGTGGATAATAATAACACCAACAGCGCCGTGCGGATCGACGACATGAGGGCCGACGTGTTCGGCCACCTGCTGCACTTCATATACACCGACTCGCTGTTGCAAGAAGAAGAAACTGCTGCGGATCAGCCGGCGCGTCAACCTCGAGAGGAGGAGGAGGAGGAGGAGGCTACATCCATGGCGCAGCACCTGCTCGTTGCGGCGGACCGGTACGGGATGGAGAGGCCCAAGCTCATCTGCGAGGACAAGCTCTGCAAACACGTCACCCTCGGTACGGTGGGGACGACGCTGGTGCTGGCCGAGCAGCATCACTGCAAACGGCTCAAGGATGCCTGCTTTGACTTCATCAAGGCTCATAAGAAGCTGGATGTGGTCGTCGCCACTGATGGTTTCCAGCATCTCGCCAAGAGCTGCCCCTTTGTCTTGTTTGAGTTGATTGCCAAACTTGGGGACAGATGATATTATACGGTAATTAAGTATTTTTTGGATGTATGCGAATGTGGTTTCAAATTTCAGAAGCATGCGGAAAGACAGAATAGGTAATTAATCATATCAAACGAGAGTTCTTTCTTTATGTTCATTGAAAAATAAACCTTCAAACATAACACAAGTTCATGTACTCCACGGAAGGATGTGACTTCTTTTGTCTTTATATTATTTGTGTGTATATATATCTATATTTCTAATAATATGCATTTTAATCTATCTAAACCAATAAAGAACCAGTTGCGATGAAATTTTTTTGACCTACCTGATCCTACCCAGCCTATGTATCAACCATTAATTCAAATCCCACCTCAAATTAAAACCGTTGGATCCTGCCATAGACTTTCCACCTGCCACTTGAGCGTTACACATTGTAACGCTGGGAGAATTCCAGTTGAGAAAGCGTGACATTGGCTCGTTGTTTTACACTTGGGAAAAAATCTACCCACCCGCATTTCCCACTCTTGCCTTTCTAGTATTACGGGTAGCCCAATTCCAAAATTAAACCTGCCTTTCCATTGGTAGTTTAATTCCTAATTAAGTTTATTTTTCCTAATTATGCGCATAAGCGCTAGAGGATGACGTGAGGGAGAATTAAACCTGCCTTTCCATTGGTAGTTTAATTCCTAACTCTGTTTATTTCCTAATTATGCGCATACGCACTAGAGGATGACGTGAGGGAGAAGACGATGGAGGAACACCTGCCGCCGTCTCTGCCTTTGCCTACGCCTGCCGCTGACGGCGAGTGCTACGCAAGGGCGGCACGGCCTCATCCGAGCTAACTTCGTCTTGATCGGTCGTGTGAATCGGCGAGGTCGTCTCTGTCTTCCTCCCCTGCATCGACCTCACGGGACGTTGTCTTGGCGTGCCTCTAGTCGTCGACTATTGAATGACGTGGCGCCCCTCACATGAACTAATGATAGTGGATAGCTTCCTTTAGTAGCTGATTACATATCCAGCGTAATCTTAATGAACATCTGGCTTTAGTTCATACAAAAAAATTAGTTCATGTTATCGAGTAATTAACAAGAAAATATGTTTTTTTTTTCTCTCTCTCATACCTCACAAAGAACTATATATTCAGGGTATAGTTAGAAATAGTATGAGTCCAGGTGATCCCATGTGTCCTCAACTAATAGGGATGCCGTAATTTCATTTGTTTTTTTCTAGGTTCACGTGCACTCTGTGGTTCTCAATCATCATGAATATAGCCTTTTTGATTTGCAGGCAAAGTGCTTTAGAGCAAGATCAGGTCGTCCTACTATCGGTTGATGGGAGCATAGCAGAATATATAGTTCTGTATACTATTTACTGGTTCCAACCTTGAGATGGCAATATATCAAAGCTTGTTATAGTAGTGTAGATGAAGATGGATACCTGAACGGGCTAGATGAAATGGACTACATGAAATGTATCACCCTCATTTGTTGTAATAAACAAAGATGTTCATCGCGAAATTCCTTGTTTGTTTCTCAATGTGCATATATGTCGCTCATCTACAGTACATCAATTGAATGGTAGAGTATGAACAAAAAATTAATATATGATGGGACTAAATAATTCAAAATTATGGTGGAACTATGGTTGTTTGCGCCTGGGCTACTAGAGCAGTAATAAACATCAATGAAAAAAAAGAAGCTCTCAATAAGCAGATGTCCCAAGTAAAGGGGCAATCTCACGAACCTCATGGTAAATTTTATCCCTTTCAAATCAGAGATTATTAATCGATGACAAGTTCTTGAGATTGCCTATGTACATAGGCGATTTCGTCATGCTTTTATCAATTTTGTTATTTTTTATTTCGGTCCTAATGATTCTAATCCTGGTTGCTAATTCATGTTTGGTATAATCTTATGGCAAATTGTAGTCTGTGTTTCCTTCATCTGTACGCCTATTTTACCTTACTATATTTATGTTGATTTAATGGAAAGAATGTCATATGCGTGATAAGAGAATTAAAAGAAGAGTAAGTAATCAAGTTACACAAAATTCTTATGTTCCTCTCAAGTGATTTATTTTTTAATACAAAATTAGATATTATTTTGAAGTGCAGCAATAATGCAAATTGTCCTGCTAAGTGATGTCATTTGATTGAACACGTGCGTGACGCACGTGCATTTTTACTTGATGTCAATAGTGGCATGGGTCAAGGCCTCTAGGCCCATTATAGCATCTCCGTCAGGACATGTAAAACTGAGGCCCTATTTCAATCTGACTTGAGGGATCATTTTGTCATTGGATCAACTGATCAACCTTATCCTCTGGTGCTCTCTCTCCTTCGCAAGCAGGGCCATGGCTGCGCGGCAGCAGCCAAGCAAGGCGGCATTGCGCGGGACGAGGCAAGTAGGCGCAGCTTGGCTTCGCGGCGATGTGGCAACTTGGAAGGAGCAGCTGTTTGAGAAAACTTCAGGTGCTACCATGTTACCAATGCCGGTAGCACCTCAACGGATGCACAATAAAATGCAACTAAAATATAGATATATAGAGCAGTCATGATCTACAATCATGCAAAAGATGAGATGCAACAGATCATTATACCTTATGGCAAATTGTAGCCTGTGGTCCTTCATCTGTACGCCTGTTTTACCTTATTGCATTTATGTTGATTTAATGGAAAGAATGTGGTATGCGTGAGAATTAAAAAAAAGTAAGTAATCAAGGTGCACAAAATTCTTATGTTCCTCTCAAGTAATGTATTTTTTATTAAAAATTAGATATTATTTCGAAGTACATCAATAATGCAAATTGTCCTGCCAAGTGATGTCATTTGATTGAACACGTGTGTGGCGCACGTGCATTTTTACTAGTAATATTATCCAGAAGCACTCTGTCTGGTTTTTAATATATGATTTTAGGATAACTTTGCCTGTTTCTTGGATCAAGAATAAAAACAGAGGGAGTAGTTTTCATGCCATGTCATCAAATTGTCAAGCAAGTTATTTAAGCTCATTTACTTCTTATTACGTGCATTCGATGTATTGTAATACTGATATTTTGCAGTGTTCCGTTGATGTTTATTGTGTCGTTAACTGTCCACTTGGTCAGTATCGTGTTTCATGCACTCATTACGAGTATGATTATTTTTTTGACAGATAATACCATGCGATGACTCATTATATTTCACATGCTCTGTTAGAAATATATATTTGTAAATGTGGAAGATTTAGCATTTCTCTATGTGTTCATTTATTTACAAGTGACAATATCTATAAAGTTGAATGCAATTGCTTCTAATGCAATTGCTACAAAATTAGCTTAACAGTCTTTTCTTTTGCGACGGGAGGTGTTGCTTCTGATCTGTCAAGATCAGGTTGGTGCATTTGGTTAGAAACATAAAAAATATAAGAGAAGTAGTGTTTTTTTGATTGGTGGGTTAACTTATCTCAACCTTTTAACAAGATTATAAGTTTTGTGACCGCGTTTTGGAATTAATTTAATTTTCAAGCAGTGTTTTCTATATAAATCCAATAATATTTGTTATCATGAAAACTACAATTTGAGAGAATGCAGAGTCGTTTGTTCATATAGGTAAGGCCCACAAACAGGCTGGGTCCAATTTCAAATGATGATTCACTAAGTGTTTTTGTTTGAGGCAAATTTGCTACAACACACTGGAAAGATGTGGCTTTAGCCACAATGCACTTCAACTTTCGTATTTAGCTATAGCACACTTAAAATGTGTGATTTTATAGCTGCAACATTCTGAATATATAGAGGAAAAGTGTTGGAGTGTGGTAAGGGGAACAAGAGAAAAGAGAGGGGAAGGTGGAGTAAAGAGGGGAGGGGAGGGAAGGTGTGAACTCTTGCATGCCTCGTCTGCCGGCCAGGCTAGGGTGGTTTTAGTTTGCAAAACTTTTAAGATGCTATTCAAAGTGTTACTTATTTCCCCATATATATTTTAGAAGACTATTACAAGCTTCATTTTTGGCACTTAGCATATCTTAACGCTCAAATCTCCATGGATAACAAGTGAAAAGAGCCGCATGCAAGGTCGCCATTATCTATACCACATCCTTAGGCTAACCAAATTAATAGCACAATGGGATAAAAAAAAGAGTCAAACGAGACCCAAAATCTTTCTTTAGTAGGATTATCCAGTAGATCATATATAGTAGCTAGAGTTATTGTCAAATTTCTTCTTCTTCTTCTTTTTTTGCAAGTGAGTTATTATAGAGTGTTACGGTAGTCCCTCCTTTCAGTTCTTGCACCCTGTGGTGCAAGAGTAGAAATCAATCTGAGCCCTTGATTTTGTAAAAGTAAAATTAAATAAAAAATAGTAAATAAATAGAGGCAACCCTCCTGCCATGGAAATTTCTCACGCCAAAATAGGAAGTTCCATGTTTCACGTTGCTTCATTTTTTAGTTTCCATGTTGCTTTGTTTTTTAAAAATACTTTCCAAAGAGAAAAAAGAAATAAAATGGAAGAGTTTCCATCCACGGAATATCTTTCCCGATGGTCCCAAATAATCTCGGATGCGTGATGTTCGAGGGCAGAGCCGGTGCTCCGGCATTCACTTGTTCATCGTGACGTCGCATATCATGTCTTGAGCCATGTATTGCCTCACGCTAGGTGCACACCGAAAAATCTGGTCAGGTTTTTTTTTGAACTGTCACGTTTTCTTATTCCCTAATAATCATGACATTTCCAATAATTTATTACTGGCACAATTAAAATTCAGTCATACTTTCAGCCACACCCACGTACATTTTTCAACAAAGATGTCACGTTTTTTATTGGCCTCCTCCATGCACCGTATGCACACATGGGCCTCTTCCATGCACTGCACACAAATACTCAATTGTCTTGCCTTTCCTGACAGCTAATATTTTTTGTACTTGACAATGTTTCTCACGGCAACCAATCATAAAAACATCAAGATTCAATATCCTTTCACGTGAGTTTGTTTTGTATAAAGAATTACTTTCCAAAACAGAAAAAAGGGAAAATAAAATTAGTTATGAGTGAATTCTTGCACCTTTCATCTTTTGCCTTGAGATCTACTCAAATGGACGGTCCAGAATCATTTGGGACTACCGCAACGGAAGCCTTATAGAATTCAATCATGATAGACTAAAAAATATTGTAATATATTATAGAAGTTTGGTACTAGTGGTTCTTTGTGTTTTCTATCCATTAGGATACAGTTCCTGGTAATATGGTTAATAACTACTCCTATTTGAGATATCTGTACACATGGAAATATCTGTACACATGTGCACAAACTCAATCGTAACCGATGGATCGCGTTTCAATGGCTCATATCGGAGCTGCCGTCCCCCACCTCCCACTTATGTTTTTTTTTTCACTTACACCACCTTACGGCTCCTGGTTTATTTGCAAAAACCCTCCTAGCGTTGTTCTCCTCCCTATCACATCCGGTAGCCACATCGCTGAGAGCCTCCATCGACGCCACCGAAGAGCGACCATCGAAGCTAGGGCGATGGCGTCACCACTATTGTTGCCGTTCCCGACGAGGTAGCACGCTCATTGACGCCATCAGGAGACCATTGGCTTCTGCCCATTCGACGCTCCGCAAACCTGTAATCTCACCGATCGCGCGTCAGGTATCTTGTGCATCATCGAGATTAAATTACTCTAGTCCATCGTATGCACGTACACTCGCATTTTTGGCGCCCACTCGCACGTAAACACGCGTTTTGACTTTCTAGTACGCACCACACACGTGGTCATGCATCTAAACAAGCATCTGGACAGACATGGATTATTTTTTCTTCTTGTGCGTGAGCACACCTGCATTATCTTTCATATATTTTAAGAGTACGTAATTGGGGATGCATGCTGATTGTTTATCCTGGTCATCCTATAGTCGCATGGAATCATTGGAAAATGTGAGCAGTGAGCCAGTGACACGCAGACTGTGCCTTCGCCCAATAGCAATTCTGCCATGATAACTGAAACAAATTGTAGGACTCCCCAAAAGGCTGCGAACATTCCATTCTGTGTGAGTAAACCTAGTCCCTCATATTTGTAGTAATTTTTTTTGATGTGATGTATGTTCATAGTCCCTTCATATTTGTCTACCACAGAGCTCACTGTTTACACCGGTCCTTGATGAAGATATGGTGAAGCCAGCTGTGGAGATGATATTTGAAAACTAGTATGGCGGCCCGCGCATTTGCACGGCTAGTATTGTATCATATTAAATTGTTCATTAATTATTATTGTTTTATCTTTTTTCGTCACTATTTTTTGGTTGATTTTGTTTGTGAATTTTCAGTTGATTTATTTCATAAATAGTTTCAAATTATAAATTGTATACAATATTTTGGGCTATTTTATCATAATGTCAATGGTTGATATAATAAAATACTACTATCCTATGAGCTCGAGCTAGCAATGTTTTGCAAATTTGAAGAATCAATATTTACTTTTTGAGTTTAGCATATTTTATATCTGGGAATAACAGTGAAACATGAATTGGTTCTGCTTTGTAGTCTTATTCTCTATACCTTATTCTCCCATTTCTTTCACACCATGTTTTTACATAATCATAGGCACGACAGTATTTCTGCCTCCTCCATGCACCGTATGCACACATGGGCCTCTTCCATGCACTGCACACAAATACTCAATTGTCTTGCCTTTCCTGACAGCTAATATTTTTTGTACTTGACAATGTTTCTCACGGCAACCAATCATAAAAACATCAAGATTCAATATCCTTTCACGTGAGTTTGTTTTGTATAAAGAATTACTTTCCAAAACAGAAAAAAGGGAAAATAAAATTAGTTATGAGTGAATTCTTGCACCTTTCATCTTTTGCCTTGAGATCTACTCAAATGGACGGTCCAGAATCATTTGGGACTACCGCAACGGAAGCCTTATAGAATTCAATCATGATAGACTAAAAAATATTGTAATATATTATAGAAGTTTGGTACTAGTGGTTCTTTGTGTTTTCTATCCATTAGGATACAGTTCCTGGTAATATGGTTAATAACTACTCCTATTTGAGATATCTGTACACATGGAAATATCTGTACACATGTGCACAAACTCAATCGTAACCGATGGATCGCGTTTCAATGGCTCATATCGGAGCTGCCGTCCCCCACCTCCCACTTATGTTTTTTTTTTCACTTACACCACCTTACGGCTCCTGGTTTATTTGCAAAAACCCTCCTAGCGTTGTTCTCCTCCCTATCACATCCGGTAGCCACATCGCTGAGAGCCTCCATCGACGCCACCGAAGAGCGACCATCGAAGCTAGGGCGATGGCGTCACCACTATTGTTGCCGTTCCCGACGAGGTAGCACGCTCATTGACGCCATCAGGAGACCATTGGCTTCTGCCCATTCGACGCTCCGCAAACCTGTAATCTCACCGATCGCGCGTCAGGTATCTTGTGCATCATCGAGATTAAATTACTCTAGTCCATCGTATGCACGTACACTCGCATTTTTGGCGCCCACTCGCACGTAAACACGCGTTTTGACTTTCTAGTACGCACCACACACGTGGTCATGCATCTAAACAAGCATCTGGACAGACATGGATTATTTTTTCTTCTTGTGCGTGAGCACACCTGCATTATCTTTCATATATTTTAAGAGTACGTAATTGGGGATGCATGCTGATTGTTTATCCTGGTCATCCTATAGTCGCATGGAATCATTGGAAAATGTGAGCAGTGAGCCAGTGACACGCAGACTGTGCCTTCGCCCAATAGCAATTCTGCCATGATAACTGAAACAAATTGTAGGACTCCCCAAAAGGCTGCGAACATTCCATTCTGTGTGAGTAAACCTAGTCCCTCATATTTGTAGTAATTTTTTTTGATGTGATGTATGTTCATAGTCCCTTCATATTTGTCTACCACAGAGCTCACTGTTTACACCGGTCCTTGATGAAGATATGGTGAAGCCAGCTGTGGAGATGATATTTGAAAACTAGTATGGCGGCCCGCGCATTTGCACGGCTAGTATTGTATCATATTAAATTGTTCATTAATTATTATTGTTTTATCTTTTTTCGTCACTATTTTTTGGTTGATTTTGTTTGTGAATTTTCAGTTGATTTATTTCATAAATAGTTTCAAATTATAAATTGTATACAATATTTTGGGCTATTTTATCATAATGTCAATGGTTGATATAATAAAATACTACTATCCTATGAGCTCGAGCTAGCAATGTTTTGCAAATTTGAAGAATCAATATTTACTTTTTGAGTTTAGCATATTTTATATCTGGGAATAACAGTGAAACATGAATTGGTTCTGCTTTGTAGTCTTATTCTCTATACCTTATTCTCCCATTTCTTTCACACCATGTTTTTACATAATCATAGGCACGACAGTATTTCTTCTATTTAAAAATCATCACTGCCGCCGCTTTCCATTTTTGATCTGCCGCCGAGCGCCGCCGCCGACCCATCCATCCACACACAATCCACGTCCCTGAGGTGAGCCGCCGCGCCGCCCCACCTTGAGGTCATCGGGTTATTATCCCCACTTACTATCTATATTCCGCATCCTATGTAATGGTTTGAGCCCTAAACTTGGTCACGTATCCACAACAACATGGTAGCTTTTGCATTTCTTTGTTGGCATCTAAATAGTATGTGGTTATACCTGATCAATTTACTCTTTTTTTTCTTTTAAAAATGATCTTGCGCTTTTCTTTTCTTTTTTGCGAGGAACACCTGGGCTTTTCTTTCCTTAGCAAGAATTGAACAGTCCAATGTTTGTGAATAGCCTAGTGTAAAAGGAGGACACATTGGTAGGAGAGATCTTAGCTCTCATATAGGGTCCGGGCGTCACAAAAGAAAGAGTAACCCTTGAAATCACTGCATTTATTTTGGACCTATTCCAGACTCTAGTTTCTTTAGTGGTTAAACTTGCGCCTTCTGTACCGTGGTGTAGATATGGCCTAAGTGGTTAAACTTACCCCCCTTCTGTAGTTTCTTTACGAAAATTCTCTAGATTAAAGGATTAACTAAAAATACAAAGGGATATCAGAGAGTTTCCTTTATATTTTTCTCATGACAAACGTACTGATAGTATTGTCGTAAATGCAGCAAGCAAGGGTGAGCATGACAGAATGTGTTGCAATTTTTCAGGTAACTATAAATAAATCACTTGGCCTTCTATGATTTTCATGCTTTCATCTGGTCTCACATCAGGTATGACAGAATGAGCAAGGGTGAGCATGACAGAATGTGTTGCAATTTTTCAGGTAACTATAAATAAATCACTTGGCCTTCTATGATTTTCATGCTTTCATCTGGTCTCACATCAGGTATGACAGAATGAGCAAGGGTGAGCATGACAGAATGTGTTGCAATTTTTCAGGTAACTATAAATAAATCACTTGGCCTTCTATGATTTTCATGCTTTCATCTGGTCTCACATCAGGTATGACAGAATGAGCAAGGGTGAGCATGACAGAATGTGTTGCAATTTTTCAGGTAACTATAAGCCAATTAATCCAATCTTTATTCTTTTGTTGTGGAATAACGGAATGTTTAAAAACATCAATAGAATTAATCCCCACAACAGTTTCCTTAGATTATCTGAGTTGACGTACTTTTCTCAAAAAAGAAAAATCTGGTTGACTACTGATCTGGAAGCAACTATATTGGTGAAACTTTACCTCAGGATAAGCTAGCCTGCCTTCTTCCTCGATGTACTTGTTCGAATAATTAGCTGTTAAACAGCGTAGCATCCTGCAAGTCTGTCACCTGCATAGCATTAAAGAAAAATTCAACAATGCTGACTTGCGAGACACATACGTGTATAGAGATACCACTGGTAGTTTGTATGCCCACCATAATCACTTATTAGGCCAATATCAGTTTTGCCGGCCGCTAGCTAGCTCCATCGGCAAGCCATCGAAGATCTGGTGGGCGTAACAGACAGCGTCATGGAGAGGCGTCACGTCTGATACCGAGCAGTTCGTCTCCCGCAAGCAATACTTGATTTTGAGTCCATATCCCGGAGGTGTGGTTGTTTGGCATCCTCGCCTCCGCTTGGTATCCTCTGGCCGCCATGCCTCACGCATGTGCCAGCCTCTCGTAGACTTAGGGGCTTTTCTGGCACCTTGCTTTTATAAATTGATAAGGTGACAATGTACAAAATTAGTAGGTTGGTGTACATAGTTCATTCATTAACAAAAAGTAATTCTAACATTTTAGATTATTCAACCCCACGGAAATAAAATGCAACGACGACAATATGACTAATTTTCACTAAAGCTCGTCAAACTCAACGTGTTTCTACTTTATTTTTCCAGATTTTCTAGCCTAGCTAGGCACATTAATTTATAATATATATATTCAAAGTATATTATAAAACTGTATAACGCAAGAGAGAGATGAACCCAGTGCACCATTAGAGAAAAGTAAGCATGATGCAATTGTTAGTTTCCCTGCTTTTTTATTGTACTTGTTTGTTTGACCAAAGTCCCAGAAATCTTCTCCATCTTCCTCTCTTTATCAACTATAATAATATAGACGTGCTTCTGCTGGATCCTGCGTACTATTATTTGTCAAAGCTGCAGTACAAAATAATTTGAAAGCAAAGATTGTTTATTCAAAAGTTAACTAACCGCTTCATATCATAACATGTATGCATACACTTGACTCGAATTCCCAGATCGCCTTTTCCTTGTCGACGTCCATGGTGGACTTGGCCTCCTTGCCGTTGCTGCCTTCTCTGCAACGGACACACGCGGACGTTCGCGGGCGCGGCCGTTCCTTGGACCTTGAGGATTGGGTCCTGGAAGAACTGCCGCACATGGACCTCGCGCTTTGAACGCGCCGCATCGGGACTGGACAGGCGGGACGCCGGCGGAGTTGCGCGGCCCCATCGATCGTCTGCTCGCTCTACACGCGCCACATCGTCGCTGCCAGGGTCGAGTCTCTATGGGACAAACTTGAGCGCGCGCTGCTTCATCGGCCGCAAGTTTCGACAGTTGAGATCGATTTTGGATTTGCTTGGAAAGAGAGGAAGATACGTGAGGGTATGGATAGGTGAGGATGAGAGGTGAAATTACATGTGGAGGGTATTTTGGTCTAGTTGTTTTATAATGGTAGTGGTGGGTAATTTTTTCTTCTTATTTTCTTGGATTATCGTGAGAATTTCTAGTATTTTAGAGCGAACGTGGTATTTTAGAGCGAACGTGGAGACTTCAATTCTTGTTCAATTATATATATAATAGATGTGTCTGCAGCTGAGAAATTCTACAAAAAGTATGCACATGATGCTGGGTTTCCACTTCGTATTGGTCAGTCTACTTTTTCCAAAGGTGTTTTGGCATGGAAGCGATTCTATTGCTCGGTTGAAGGATGGAGAAAAGAGAAAGTGAGGATTTGGAAGAAAAGAATAAAACGAGAAAATATGACTCAAAACTGACCAGATGTGGATGTGATGCCATGATTGGTATCAAAAGAACAAAGGATTACAAGTTTATACTACAGAAACTAGTAGAAGTTCATACGCATGGGTTGGTATCACCTCCCAAGCGACATTTGATACGCTCTAATAGAGAGGTAAGACGACCTTGTTCACATGTCATCAAGCTAGCTAGTATTGGGACATCTGGGGCATTTAGATATCTTCATGTAAATGAGGTTGGACTTCAGCATGTGGGATGCACAAGGAGAGATTTGAAGAATTATCATCGTAGAGAGTATTAAGTCATCAGATGCTCAGATGTTTGTTGACAATCTTGCTAGAAAGAACATGAACAACTCAGCATTTTATTTTGACTACGTGATTGATGATAAGGGTAAGTTGCTGCACATATTTTGTGCAGATGCTACTTGCAGGAAGAATTATGCTTTTTGGTGATCTGGTCTCTTTTGATACAACACAAAATACAATAAACCAGTACAACATGATCTTTGCACCATTCACAGGAGTGAATCACCATGGAGCATGTGTATTATTTTGGGCTGCGTTGCTTTCCAATGAGAGGACAGATTCATTCATATGGCTATTCCATACTTTCTTGAGGGCAATGGGAGGATGTGAACCTATGTTAATAATAACTGATGAGGATGGTAGCATGAAGGCTGCCATTGCCAGTGTGTTCTTAACGAGCAGAGACAGATTATGCATGTGGCACACATTGAACAAATTACCAAATATGGTGCCTCATTTGAAGCAAGATAATAAGTTTTTGATGCATGTAAACTCATGTGTTTATGCCTCAGTTATCCGTTTTGAGTTTGAGTCAGAATGGGCCTCTATTATTTCCTATTATGGTTTACGGAACAATGAATGGTTGGTAGACAGGTAAAAAATTCAGGAGTCTTGGATACCGGCTTACTACATGAATATACTACTAGCAGGACTTCTGAGAAAACATCAAGATCAGAGAGTGCCAACTCATTTTTTAAATGTTTCATTGGTTATAAACATGCTTTGGTGGAGTTTTGGCTGCGCTATGACACCGCAGTGGAGGAACAACGAGAAAAGGAGCTAAAAGAAAACCATGTCATTATCCACACGAAGTCTCAATTAAAGACACCATGGCCAATAGAAAAAAGTGAACGTGATGTGTTCACACGTGAGGTGGTCGCAGAATTTCAAAAGGAGGTGATTCCTTCTAGAGACAATTGTGTTGTTGATAGCACCGAACAGATGGACGAGGTTAAGATTGTATCCATACTGGATGACAGCAAGAAGTTGAGAAAAGTCAGTTTTGACAATAACAAAGTGACTGCCCAATGCTCATGCATGTTATTTGAAGCTTATGGTATTCCTTGTCGTCATATTATCCTCATATTAAGGGGTGCACAACTTAATGAGCTCTCAAGCTATTTTGTTCTGAAAAGATGGACAATAAATTGCAAGAGGGAGGTAGTTTTTGATGATGACGGCAATGTGCCAGAGGAGAAGGGGAAAAACACTGAGCAGAAGAAGTTAAGAAGTTGATGTCTGACATGCGCTCGGACATGGAAGATGTCATCCATCGTGCTAAATATTCGTTGGAGAAAATGAAGAATGTGAGAGTGAAATTCAAGAAGTTTGTAGATGAAGCAAAACAGGACCTTCCAGCTCGACAAGAGACTAGAATTGAAAAGATTGAAGGGTACATTGGTTGTGGCATACCTAAACAAGTTGATATATTGCCGCCAACTGATACCATCAACAAAGGGAGATGTAAGAGGATTAAAACCGGGGAGAAAGCACAGAAACATCAAAAGGAGAAGGACGAGAAGGTGGTTCGCATGTGCAGGACATGCAAGGAGTTCGTGACTCATGACAGTCGCAATTGCTCTCAAAAGAAAGGATTAGTTTAATGCAGTGGCGGAGCCAGCCGGTAGTGAATTGACTCATGTTCTTTTTGGACTGATTTGAGGGGGATTTTGAGAGACCTTGTACAAACATGTTCTTGTTACTGGTTTCTCATTTTTATCATGAAAGAAAAAATTCAGAAAACCATGAAAAGTGATGAGCATTGTATTTCATACGGATATGAATTTGAGGCCATGTTTATGCTACAAGGTTACTGTATCTTATATATCTATGCATATATTTTATAGTTTCTGCCATGACTTTATAAATGGAATGAAAACTTGAATTAAATCTTGTCATGGTTTAACTTTCTTGGCTACTTTGATCCTGCTCAAAAGTGCACATAAAAATGAAATTTTTATTCTTATGTGTTAAATGTTGAAAGTCCAAGATCAAGGAAATATGCATTGTCACACTTTTTCTTTCGAGACTGCTTATCATTGTACGTACATCGATATGAATTACTTGGAAGATGTTGTGTATGACCGAGACCTACAGTTCTTAAGCTTGTTATTGTCTATTTAAGGCATAGGCTTGGCTGGGTCGAAAAGTAAGGCTGATGATGCATATAAAATCCTTGCAAATTTTCATTATGTTGCAATCACTGAAATGATCAGGTTTTTAAGTCATAGTAATGTGCACAACAGTGTCAGGTTTTGTGGTAGTTGAGAAAGTGAGATCATGCCATGTAATAAATCATTAATTATACTTGATTTCTATTTACGCTAAATCGCATTGTATATGTGTGGATATGAGGCAGCATGTATTTTTGATAGCATGGCTTGGATGAGTATTTGCTACATATATGGATGATTTATATGCTCATTATGAAAAATGATAATAAAAAAACAGATTTGTTCTCTTTTTTAATCTTGATGAATACATTGTCAAAGGGGGAGAGAATTCTGTACAGACATTGCACATTCACAAACACTTTTTGTGCTTTTTATTTCTTCTTTTCAGGAGGAGAATTTTCTCTTGAGACTTTTCACTTTGCTTCTGATATTGCAAATTTTTCTATTGGATATGAATGCCAATGTTCATATTTATGTGGTGTTGCTAATGTTTTCATCAAGGGGGAGATTGTGAGATCATGTGCTGAAAAATTGGCTTTTTAGTTCATTGTGCGGATTGACATGCTTGTGATAGCATGATATTTTGGTTTACGTGCGACATGTTCGTGTAAGTAGTGTTGCAGACTAATGTTGAGTCAAGTCGTGGACTTGTGCTGGTACTCGATTGGTTGTTTGTTCATATGCAAGCGTTGCTTGAGGTGGAGCGTAGTCGATGACGACTGAAACTAGGTTCGGGTTGAATTGAGGTTTCAGGACTAGGTTCATGGAGGAACTGAGGTCTTATCGGTCAAGGATGTCATTCGAGATGCTCGGGCTAGAGAACGGTGTATGTGAAGACTTGTCGATGCACGAGTGTGACTCGGTGTTGACATTGGCTATGTGATTGCTGGATGTTTAGAGGCTTGTGAAGTCTCTGTCCGGAGCTGCTGCTGCGGAGTTGAAGTCTGGAGCATGTGTGGCATGGTGGAAGAGGCGACATGCGCTGGACAAGACATTGGGTGCAGGCAAGGGCCAACAGGTTGGCTGGTTGGTTTGCGTTGCATCAGGTTGTACATGCATGTGCGTGTGCACATAGGAAAGGCCAGCAGAGGTGCCTGCCTGGTTGTTTGTTCGTGGTGTACAAGGACTCGGGTCAGGTCAGTGGCCAGGATATAAAAAGAACACGAGACCGATTGGCTTGTGTGTGTAAGCAGAGAGTGCAGACAGCCGCCGATTTCCAGAGAGAAAATAGAGCGAACCCATCTAGGGTTCTAGGGATTTCGTGGAAATCTTTTAGGGATGCTTTTGTGCCGCATCTTGTAAACATGTTCAATCAATAAAGATCAAGCTTTGCAAGTCGATGTGTTGGTAATCTGGTTCCTTCACTTTATTACTTGTTCTTGCATGCCGGTTCTGGTTTTGGATTGGTTTTATTATTCAACGTGTTCAGTTTCAGTTTGATCCATCCAAAACCATCCTAGTGCATCAAGATATTGATCTAGAGAAGTTTATTGGATTCTCGTCATTATCTGACACAGTCTGCTTGTTTATTTAATATCTCAAGTTCTAGTCATCGGATTCACGTGATTCTTGTTAGGCTAGTTTCAGAATTTCATTATCTTTCTGATCACCGAATATCACGATTTTAGGACTTACTGTCTACGAACGACCTGTGTTTTTGTAGGGTGAAATATTTCCGCTGCCATTATTGGTATCATTCACCTGGATCCTACACACATCAGTTAATCAGCCTGAACATACAATTTTCCATCCTCATATGCATCTCTCCCTATATATATGCAATAATTTTGGTCACCAAACCTGTCAAATCATTTTATTCACCTGCAACAATAATTTGTACCTCTCCTCAGCATGGAAGATGGACAAAGTTCTCCAAATTCTCCACGTGGCCATGGATGTCCACGCCACCTTCAGTCTCATATTTTGGTTTGCCTGATCATGCTGTTGAAACTCTACACAGATTGTTGGTTCGGAGATGTTTCTCTGTTTCTGCTACTTTTTATTTGGAAAATTTTGTTGACTTGACCCTTCTAAATGTTAATCATAACACATACTGAATTCATTTTAATGATATGATTTGTACGATGCTATTGATCCATTCTTTTAGTTGTAATCTGGGACTACATTTTAAATTCATATTGGTGTGCTGGATATGGACATTTTGTTGGTAAAAATGCTGCTTTCAGCACAACGTTGCAAGCTTGCTACAGCGTTGGAGGTCTCGGCAACTACAACTTCAGCCTGAAGAAGAAATTGCCTGTAGTTTACATGTTTCCTGATAGTTTGCGCTCAGTACAATTACAGCTCATCTACTTCGTGTAATTTTGTACCCATTTTTAGACGATGGTTTTTTCTGGAAACAAAGCTTAACTGGAAAAATCACAGACAGTTAGATTTTGTTTACAAGATGTACGTGAATATTGCTCCCAACCTTGATTCACAGGATTGCAGCAACGCGCAGGGTACTACTCACCTAGTATCTTGTATTCATAGTTGGCCCCACGGCCTATCATCTTGGATCTGTATTGAAACTTTCTAATGGCACATACGTTCAATAAACCACAATTTTGTTGCCCAAGAAATTTATGGAAAAAAACTCAGAATCAGGACGCCTAGTATATACTTTTATTAATAGAAGTCAAGGAATAATTACAATCTTGATGTGGCCTGTGATAACAGCTCTGAGTTTGATCTTCCCGGCCTAGATTATGGCCTTGTTTGGATCTGCTAGCCGGCTAATTTTAGCCAACTAAAATATTACCTGGCTAATTTTTTAGCTAACTAATTTTAGGAGGTACTTATTTGGATCTTGACTAATTCCTCCTTGCTAATAAATCAATTGCACTAATTCTCAATCACTTGTAGGAGGGTTGAGGTGACTAGGGGCTACAAGTTTGGGTGATATTATGCACTCTCCACCCTTTCACAGTTTGCTTCAATTTGCTCCGCATGTAGTGTACGTTCTTTGTCGCAATGACTTTTGCACTCTTTGACATTCACATCTATCTTCCGTCTGCTCCGGTGTCATATTTGTGTAATGCTCTCTCTCTCTCTCTCTCTCTCTCTCTCTCTCTCTCTCTCTCTCTCTCTCTCTCTCTCTCTCTCTCTCTCTCTCTCTCTCTCTCTCTCTCTCTCTCTCTCTCTCTCTCTCTCTCTCTCTCTCTCTCTCTCTCTCTCTCTCTCTCTCTCTCTCTCTCTCTCTCTCTCTCTCTCTCTCTCTCTCTCTCTCTCTCTCTCTCTCTCTCTCTCTCTCTCTCTCTCTCTCTCTCTCTCTCTCTCTCTCTCTCTCTCTCTCTCTCTCTCTCTCTCTCTCTCTCTCTCTCTCTCTCTCTCTCTCTCTCTTTGCTTCAGTTTGCTTGCTTGACAATTCTTTATTGACAACCATTGTTGTTTTTTTTTTGATAATTCATGGCTTTATCAACTTCAACGACAAGTTACAGCCAACGGGGTGATGTTACCCCATGATACAAGTTTTAATGCCTCAATAACAGGGCATTGATCTAGGTGGGCCAAATGAGTACAGGAGAATTGACACTGCTGTTGAACTGAAGATACGGCAGCCTGTCTAGCTGTGTTGTGCGCTGCTGTATTATCAGATCTTGTAATCTTTGCCACAGTGTATTGGGTTCCTGTGTTGTTGGCGATGAAGTCATAGAGAAGTGGTCGTAGAATCCAGTGCGCAGGATCTGTTCTGAAGTTAGCCTTGGTGATTGTGTCCACCATGATTTGGCTATCTGATGCATATCTGATGGTTGAAGTATGGAGTGCTTTGACAGCTATGGAAGCCGTCAATAGCGCCATCGCTTCTGCCTGCAGAGGGCTCGTTGCCTGGGTGGTGAACGCCGCGATCTGAATCGCTGGAGCAATGGGACCGGAGTTGCTGCAGATGAGGAACCCTATGCCTGATTTGACATTGGGTTCCCCTTGTCGCTATGTGTACGCCGCGTCGGTGAAGGCAGTCGGCGTGAGGGCGTCGTCATGGCCTCCATGGTGCACCTGTTCTTCTGTCGCTGACATGTACGTTGAGTTGAGGTGAGGCGTTTCCCCATTGTGTCCCTGTACGTCTTTAATTTCCGCCGCCGTCGCCAGGTGTACCTGCAAAACATTCCATTTTCTTTTGTCGAAGCGATGATCGTTCCTTGCTCTCCAAATGTGCCACAAGGTGAGGATGGCCATATGCAGGGCGTCATCGTCCGCAGTACGCAGCAGTGCTGTGAGCTGGGACTGAACACCCTGGGGGCCTTGAGGCAACGCATGCGCTCGAATAGGCATCATTCCTGTATACCAAACTGCACGAGCAAAAGAACAGTGGAAGAAAATGTGTGCATCAGTCTCCAGCATGCCACACCTCTTGCAATTTTTGTCAATGTTTGTTGACTGGTTCCCAGCTCTTTCTCCAGTTGCTAGTGCTTGTCTCAGCAGCCTCCATCCAAACGCCTTGTATTTGGGTTGCATCTTCTTGTGTTCCCAGATCCTGTTTATTAGACAAATTACCTGTTGCGGCAGTGCTCTGCTTCCAAGCTGTGGAAGTGGTTGTTGTCTCTGTATTGCCAAGTGTTATAGGCCTCCTTTGAGGTGCATATTACTTTGGGCGCCGGCTTCCAGATGAGCAAGTCCTGTTCATCTGAGTGAGTGAGAGGTACCTGCATTATGGTATTGAGAGCATTTGTGCCGAAGCAATCTAACACTTTTTGTTGGTCCCATGTTTTGGTTCCTTGAAGCCACAAATCAGCAACTATGTTTGGTAGTCGCGGCTGTGGGTTTGGATAAACGAGAAGGTCATGAAGTTGGTTCCAGATGGGGCACCACAGAGTGTTCCAGATATTTGTGTTACCTTGGCTGATTTGGTAGATGCAATTTTCCTGAAACTCTGGTTTGACAACTTGAATAGAGGACCAGAAGACTGATTTCGGCAGGTGCTTCGGTGCCGTCCAGAAGGAGTTGTGAGGGAAATATTTTGCTTTGAGGATTTGGGTCAGAAGAGTGTCTGGTTCACTAGCAATGCGCCAAGCTGAGTTGAGCAGCAAGCTTCTGTTAACCAGAGAAAGGTTTCGGATGCCCAGACCTCCCCTTTTTTTTGGCTGAGTTATGTCTTCCCAAGCACGAAAATGGAAAGGAGTGGTGGTGTTATCCTCCTGAATACCGGCCCACCAGAATCGACGAACAATGCCATTAAGCTTGGCCAGGAATTTCTTCGTGAAGAGAACATTAGCCATATAATAGATCGGAATAGATGCCAAGACTGAATTGATATAAGCCAGCCTGCCAGCATGGTTGAGCTTGTTGGCCTTGATGGTTGTGAGTTTTGCTCTGAATTTTTGCAAGATAAAAGCATAGGCCTGGGTTCTAGCTGATTGGGCTAGAATGAGAGGGTGGCCTAGATGGACAGTGCTAGAGTCAATGGGTTGAACCCGGAAGATGGTATGGATTTGGGTTTTGAGAGTATCATCAACTTTGCGGCTGAAGAGAATGGAAGATTTTGCCTAGTTTGGAATCTGCCCCGAGATTTCACAAAAGGAGTCAATGATCCTCTTGGTGACAGTTGCTTCCTGGATGTTAGCTTTTCCACATATAATAAGGCCATCTGCAAATAGAAGTGAGTGGATAGGAGGACAGTTGGGTCCAAGAGATATACCTGTCAGTGTGTTCTCATGTAGAGCCTGTTGCAGAGCCTGTTGTAGACGAATTGATAGTTCATTTATAGCAAGGACAAAAAGGTACGGTGAGAGGGGACAACCTTGTCGGATTTCTCGTTGCGTTTGAAAGCGGCCATGTGCCTGCCCATTTAGTAGCACGGAGAAAGTCGGAGCAGAGATGCATGCATACACAAGATCGATGAAGTGACCATGAAAACCCTGATGTTGGAGAGCATGAAGGATAAAGTTCCATTCAATTCTATCAAAAGCCTTAGCTAGGTCTAGTTTAATCATGAAACCCTTCTGATTCCAGGAACTTAAACGGAAAGAGTGAACTATTTCCTGGGCTAATATAATATTAGTAGTGATACGTCTGCCAGAAATAAAAGCATTTTGAGAAGCATGCACATAATCAGGAAGGTGAATTTTGATGCGTTGAGCTAACGATTTGGCTACAATTTTGTAAATAACATTGCAAAGGCTGATGGGTCTGAAATCTTGAGGGATAGTCGGATGTGATTTTTTGGGAATAAGAACAATGCAAGTCTCTTTGAGAGCCGGGTGTAGCTGACCTGATTCGTAGAAGTTTTGCACTAAGCTGACGACATCGTCCTTGATCCAAGGCCATGCTGCCCTGTAGAAGACCACATTCAGTCCATCAGGTCCCGGTGAGGCGTCTTTCTTCATTTCCTTGATGAGTCCTAAGAGTTCCTGATCATCAGGTGCAGAGTTTGTGTATTCGTCTCTTATGGTCGCCATGTGTTGAATGTTGTTGTTTGGACCTGCAGGGGTTAGCTGTGTAGCAAATAGGTTCTGAAAGTAGACGATGAAAATATCCGCTATGTCTGAAGGGGTAGCCACTGCATTACCTTGTTCATCTTGGATGAAATTGATTCTGTTTTTCCTTGCCCGTTTGATGATGGACTGATGGAAGAAATCTGTGTTTCTGTCACCTGCGGCGGCCCACAACTTTTTTACTCTTTGCCGGTGGTATGCTGCATTCTTGGTGAGAAGATCATGGTGGTTTTGGTGTAGGGTGGCTTGGAGGCGAAAGTCCTGTTGCTGCGTAGGAAGGTTTTGTTGTTGTAGGAGTTTTTGTTCTATGGTTTCTAGCTGGGCGTGAAGAGGTTTTTTCTTTTTTCGCCAAATTTTGAGGTCTGCTGCGAGCATTTTGTTTTTTTTATGGAAGGGTTTTGAGGCATTGGACTGCCAGCTTTGGGTTGCCGTCGGGGAGAAATCATCTTCTAGTAGCCACCAGTTTTCGAAGCGGAACGGTTTTCTAGCTTTCGTAGTCTGTGAATCTAAGATTGCTAGAATTAGAGCATGATCACTATAAAGCATCGGCAAATGAAAGACCGCCGTTCGAGGAAATGCTGTGCACCATTCTGCATTAGCCAAACAACGATCGAGCCTTTGAAAAGTCGGGTTAGTTGAGAAACGTTTATTTGTCCAAGTATAAGCGGGTCCACTATATCCCAAATCCAATAAAGCGTAATCTTTGACTAAACAACAGAAATTTCTTATGCGAGCAGCATTAGCAGGTTTGGGACCAGACTTCTCACTAACATGCATGATATTATTGAGATCACCCATACAAAAAGTTGGAATGCCAGGATTATCAACAACAAAAGCATGAACCTCTTCCCAGACTCTAGCAGTTTTAAGGTGGTGCGGATCCCCATACATACAGACAAGATTATACGGCTGATTAGTAGATTTATACAAGCCCCTAGCTAGGATCAGGTGGTGTCTAGAGTTAACTACTGCTAGACTAACATCATCTTTCCACATTAACCAAAGCCCTCCCGATTGACCATCTGCCGGCACAATATGACTATGAAGAACGGAAAAACGATTGATAAGCTAAGGAGGAGAAATTCTACTTGATCTGGTTTCAGATACAAAAATTACCTGCGCTTTCGTGGAAGCTATGAGACGGGCCAGATGAGTTGCTGTCGGACTGCTAAGGCTCCAGCCCGAGCCTTGGCAGTTCCAGCTCAAATGACTCATGGATCACCCGACGCCCTTGAGGCTGGCGCCCTAGCCTGTGCATCAGATTGTTGAGTCCCTGGACGGCCGGTTTCGCCACCGCCGTTCTCCTCTTGCACCCAATCCTGAGAAATGTTGTAGTAGCTCTGCCTCGACGCCCTTCTCATGTCGGACTTGACTGCATGAGCGTGACCACTGTTGCTACGCCCCTAGTGTTTGCTACCTTCAAGAGAATGTTGCAGCCAGTGTCCTCTGCTTGCCTTCCTTCTAGTACCAATGCATGAAGCACTACATGTCTTGGTGGTCTCAAGTGCACGACCATCATGGAATCTTCTATCTCTTCAATCGGATGGCTTGGTTGATGAGGCCGAATATTTGAGGGCCCGGCGCCCAGATCTTCGTGCGCTTGTTGGGCGAGGTGTTGGGGATCTTGGGCAGGTTTATGGGGAATATGAACAGGCGTACTAGGATCTGGTGGGTGAGGGTTGGGATAAATCATCGGTGGCGGCTGCGGAGGCAGATTTTGCGATGCTTGTTCCTCGGTGTTCTCCATGAGAGGGAAGAACAGAGAGATTGAGAGTGACTGTTCCTGGTGAGAGAGGGAGATGATGTAGCCAGCAAAACGCGGCAGCTCGGCAGGGATGTGGAGGTAGGGAGGAGGGATCGAGGCGGAGCGGCTCAACGGTGGACGAACAAGGATCGATGCGGAGATTTGCATCTGGGGACGAACAGCAGGAAGAACAGGGAGGGAACAGAGGGGAAGCGACATTTCGCCTGCAGACTACTAAAGTAACATGTCTTTCTGAGTCACAGCTGGCGTCCCCCATGTCAATACCTCATTAGATGGGTAGAAAAACTAGCACAAGTCATGCTACTTTACAACCATTGTTTACTCCTCAGGACCGCTCGCCCCCAACTAAACCAGCGCCGCCGCCATAGATCCACCCCGGCCCCCTCCCTCCCTGCCTTCGTTGTCCTCGCCGGCAGCCGGTGAGGTGAGTGGAGCCGTCCCCTAGATAGTTTTCTTTAGATTTTCTTTCCTTCGTTGGTTCAGCTTGTTGCTTGTTCTAGGCCATGTGCCGCCGTCGCTTCCACCTCCTTCTTGCAGCCATGGCCGTCGTTCTTGAGCTTTTTCTCGTTGTCGGCGGCGGCCCTCTTCATGGCTGCTCCTTTGAGGTGGAGGCTAGCAGGAATAAAGTAGAGGTAGGTTTCCCTTTCCAAAATCCACCTTCCGCCTCCCCTGTGTACTCGATTCGACCCGCTGCCATCAAATCCTCGCCGGAGGACGTCCGATCTACACCGACTGCGTCCGGAACTGGGCCCCTGGCCGCTTCCCTCTTCCCGGCGTCTTGCCGGACGGTGGTGGTCACGGCCGGATCTGCCTCATCTCAGTCATACCAAGGACGTCTTCCTCGAGATTTCAGCGGCGTCGACGAGTCCACTGTCGCGTCATCAACCCTCCACCGTCGGCTCCTCCGCCTCGCGCCAGTGCAGACCGCATCTGCCTCCGCCGGACTTGTCCGTTCTCACGCTGTA